>BQNB010156479.1:0-15263 GCA_026074375.1 Tanacetum coccineum | reverse complement strand
CAAGATGCGATTGAAATTGCAAATGATCTGATGGATCAGAAGATCTGTACATTTACTGAAAGACAAGCTGAGAACAAAAGAAAACTTGATAACGACAACCAAGATCAGCAACAACCTCCCAAGCAGCAAAATGTGGCAAGGGCTTATTCTGTTAGGTCTAGTGAGAAGAAGGAGTATGCTGGAACTCTACCGTTGTGCAACAAGTGCAAGTTTCACCATAATGGCTCGTGCACTTTAAAGTGCGCAAACTATAATAGAGTTGGTCACTTGACCCGAGACTGTAGGAGTCATGCTGCTACTAACAATTAGAGAACCCTCACCTGCTATAAATGTAGGAATCAAGGGCACTACAAGAGTGATTGCCCGGAGTTAGAGAATCAGAACCATGGAAACCAATCTGGAGGTACTGAAGCACGTGGAATGGTGTATGCCTTAGGAGGAAGAGAAACCAATCAGGACCTTGACAACGTGGAAGATGATATCAATGCTTAGACTTTATTTCTTTAGGAAATTCTCGTTGTACTCCTCTTAAATTCCCGTTGTATTGTGTGAATGATTTCAAGTTATCTATCAAATTAATGTGTTGTGAAAATTTCATCAAATTTACTTCAATTTTCCATTTATTCATGCAAACCACTCCCTGAAGCATTATAACTTTATAAAACATTTCTCCATCACATGATAAACCATTTTACCATCGTTCGTAAATTATCTCACCAACATTTTATAAACTACCTTACAATCGTTTTACCATCACCTTATAAACGGTCTCATTATTGATTTACAAAACAATAAACTACATTGCTTTCATCACATAAACTATCATTTTACACTATTTTTGACAAAAATGAGCATCACATCGTTAGTCCTCAAATATACATAGCCTGATCACCTATGTAAAATTCAAAAAAGGACCATGTCATACTGAGAAGTAGTCGCCATAAAAACTTTTGTCAAAATCAATTTTCTACTGATATCTTGAAAAACAAAAAAATTTGTGTGCATATTCATAAAACGTATTTATCATGAGAAACCAAACTAATAATCATAATAACTAAGTAAACTCTTACACTATCTCACTATAAAGTCGACATCATCTTATACCAAATCTTAAAAGAAAAGGTCGAAGACGCATCGTTAGCTACCCAAGGAAAATCTGCCGACAAGTTTAACCACCATCAAGGAATTGAAACCCACACCTCTTCACCAACACACATTCCGGAAGCCAACTCAAACTGAATTTCAAGATGAAATTCTTTTAACATGGGAAGACTGTAACAATCCGCATTTTCACGTCATTTGACGTCAATAAATATTCAGCTATTTATTTTAAACTTTTACGTGGTTACTTTTAATTTCAGCCGTTTAGTTAAATCGCGTAAACTACACTAGTACAAAAAGTGGTATTGGTTACTCCAAAAATGTGTGACAATATGCATATAGTCACACACGTTTTTTTTTGGTGTTTGTCACCAAATATCGTGCCACTGTAGGTGTCCTACGGTGATATTGTTGAGTTCGTGGCCTTTTTCATTGAAAAAGCGTGACCAAAACCCGAATATGTGTGACAAATTAGGCACACATTTTGTTGGATTAATTAGTATTAGTGACCGTAAACACTTTATAGTCACACGAATGATTTTTGAGGGTGACTATTGTTCGTCCTTTGGCCACATAAATATATAATATATGTGACATTTGAGATGGTTTATTCAAGTATATGTGTATTTTGTGTGACTATTTCCCGTCCTGTGACCACATGAATATATAATAAATGCGACATTTGTGATGATTTAGTCACACAACGGGTGTTGTTTTTTTGGAGTTAGTCATATACAATTTTAAAAAAATGTCCAAAAGTCTTAATAAGTGTGACCATATGCTTTTTAAAATCAAGTAAATATGTATTTTATGTGACTATTGTTCATCCAATGGTTACATGAATTGTATGTTTGTGTGGCCTTTTGTAATATTTAGTCACACAAAGCATGTTTTTTTTAATTTAGTCACATACAAGTTAACCAAAAGTGGCCAAAAGTGTTAATAAGTGTGACCATATGTTGTTTAAAGTCAAGTGAATGTGTATTTTGTGTGACTATTGTTCATCCAATGGTCACATGAATTTTAAGTTTGTGTGGCGTTTTGTAATATTTAGTCACACAAAGCATGTTTTTTTTAATTTAGTCACATACAAGTTAACCAAAAGTGGCCAAAAGTGTTAATAAGTGTGACCATATGCTTTTTAAAATCAAGTAAATGTGTATTTTATGTGACTATTGTTCATCCAATGGTCACATGAATTTTATGTTTGTGTGGCCTTTTGTAATATTTAGTCACACAAAGCATGGTTTTTTTGGGATTTAGTCACATACAAGTTAACCAAAAGTGGCCAAAAGTGTTAATAAGTGTGACCATATGTTGTTTAAAGTCAAGTGAATGTGTATTTTGTGTGACTATTGTTCATTCAATGGTCACATGATTTTTAAGTGTGTGTGGCAATTTGTAACATTTAGTCACACAAAGCTTGTTTTTTTTGTTATTTAGTCACATACAAGTTAACCAAAAGTGGCCAAAAGTGTTAATAAGTGTGACCATATGTTGTTTAAAGTCAAGTGAATGTGTATTTTGTGTGACTATTGTTCATCCAATGGTCACATGAATTTTAAGTTTGTGTGGCGTTTTGTAATATTTAGTCACACAAAGCATGTTTTTTTTAATTTAGTCACATACAAGTTAACCAAAAGTGGCCAAAAGTGTTAATAAGTGTGACCATATGTTGTTTAAAGTCAAGTGAATGTGTATTTTGTGTGACTATTGTTCATTCAATGGTCACATGATTTTTAAGTGTGTGTGGCAATTTGTAACATTTAGTCACACAAAGCTTGTTTTTTTTGTTATTTAGTCACATACAAGTTAACCAAAAGTGGCCAAAAGTGTTAATAAGTGTGACCATATGCTTTTTAAAATCAAGTAAATGTGTATTTTATGTGACTATTGTTCATCCAATGGTCACATGAATTTTATGTTTGTGTGGCCTTTTGTAATATTTAGTCACACAAAGCATGGTTTTTTTGGGATTTAGTCACATACAAGTTAACCAAAAGTGGCCAAAAGTGTTAATAAGTGTGACCATATGTTGTTTAAAGTCAAGTGAATGTGTATTTTGTGTGACTATTGTTCATCCAATGGTCACATGAATTTTAAGTTTGTGTGGCGTTTTGTAATATTTAGTCACACAAAGCATGTTTTTTTTGGGTATTTAGTCACATACAATTAAGCATAAAGTGGCCAAAAGTGTTAATATTAAATGTGTATTTTGTGTGACTATTGACATCCAATGGTCACATGAATTTTATGTTTGTGTAGCCTTTTGTAATATCTAGTCACACAAAGCATTTTTTTATTTAGTCACATACAATTAAACATAAAGTACGCCAAAAAGTTTAATAGTGTGACCATATATATGCTGTTTTAAAGTGAAGAAATATTGTATTTTTGTGTGACTATTGATCATCGATATCCCACATGAATTTTATGTTTGGAATTTAATTCATTCCTGACCTTAGTACCGGTAGTGATAATACTTAGTACCAGATAGTCATAGTTAGTACTGACAGATACAAAGGTTTAAGTATGAACCAGAAAGCATAGTACCGTTTATGTAGAAATAGTTTAGTATCGTTTAGAGATATAATTTAGATATTATAAGGAAAAGATATGTATTATCTTTAATGCTTTTTTGTAAGCCTGTTAGGGTTTTTATCCTTGTCTATATAAGGAACCCTCGTAGGCATAGTTAGATAATCAGTTTCAATATACATCTCATACAATCATATCTCATAGTTAGTAATCTGTAATCACTTCAACAGATTAATAGAAATCAAAGTTTAGTTTATTCATTGTTCTTCTTAATACTATTGTGTAGATTCCGCATATTCAATTAGTATTCATAGTCAGTGTTTCTATATAGTCAATCTGTATTTATACAAGTTGGTTATCACCCTTAGCAAGCTGCAAAGATCTGTTTAGTTTGGGACTCACAAGTGGTATCAGAGCCTGTAAGAAACTCTGAGTAAGAAGAACAAAAACCAGTTATAAATCTCTATCTTAAAAAACTAATCATGTCTGGTTCACAAGATGAAACTCCACCACCACCACCATCATCATCACAAACACCAACACAACAAACTCCTCATACTGTATCAACCATCAAACTTCCTATTCTCAAAAAGGGAGAATACGATATATGGGCCATGAAAATGGAACATTATTTGGCCCATACAGACTATCCAATCTAAACTTTGATTTCTATTAATCTGTTGAAGTGATTACAGATACACAAGGTACATAAGGTCTTGTATCAATCACCACAGATACACAAGGTCAAATCAAGGTACACAACCATCAAACTTTGATTTCTATTAATCTGTTGAAGTGATTACAGATACACAAGGTACACAACCATCAAACTTTGATTTCTATTAATCTGTTGAAGTTATACAAAATAGGAATGGTCCTGTATCAATCACCACAGATACACAAGGTCAAATCAAGGTTCTGCCTCCAAGGACTGCAGAAGAGATCCTAGCCAGAGAAAGAGAAAGAAAAGCTAGGACCACTTTGCTTATGGCTTTACCAGAAGATCATCTTGCTAAATTTCATAAGATGAATCTATGCAAATAGAGATGTGGGATTGGCCATCAAATCTATAATTGGTGGAAATGACGAATCAAAGAAATAGCAGAATAATATCTAAAGCAACATTTTGAAGGTTGTCCTGTGTATCAAAACTCAGAAGGCCTGCATAAAGGGAATGACAGTATCCAAAGTCTTCTGAGTTCATAGTAGAGGATTCAGGACGGAGGTGTAACCACTGAGGTGCAAATAGTAATTTCCTTAGATCTCTACCTTCTGCCTGGTCTCAAGTTTCCTTAATTATGAGGACCAAGCCAGGAGTGGACAGTCTCAGCTTTGATGATCTGTATAATAATCTAAGAGTCTTTGAGAATGATGTAAAAGCCTCTACTGCATCATCCTCTAGCATGCAAAATGTGGCATTTGTCTCTGAAAACACCAGCAGTACTAATGATGTTAGTACCGCTTATTGTGTTTCTAATACTTCTGGTCAAAACTCATACTATGAACAAACTTCATCATACTCCTTACTTGCAAATCAATCCAGTTAGCCCTAATAGATCCTAGGACTAGAACAGCTTGATGAATTTGACTTAGAAGAAATGGACTTGAAATGGCAGGTGGCCATGATTTCGATGAGAATGAAAAAGTTCTACAAAAAGACTAGAAGAAAGCTACAATTTGATGCAAAGGAACCAGTTTGTTTTGATAAAACCAAAGTCGAGTGCTACAATTGCCACAAGACAGGCCATTTTGCTAGAGAGTATAGAACCAAGGGAAATCAAGATAGTAGGAGGAGAGATGGTTGGAACTCTGGCAATAAGGATGGGAGAAGATCTGGTAAGCAGGAGGACTCTAAAGCATTGGTGACCGTTGATGGAGAAGGTGTAGATTAGACCAGTCACTCAAAAGAAGAATGAAGATTAGCTTTGATGGCTTGCAACAGCCTCAGGCTCAGACAGCAGAGGTAACTTCCTGTCAAATAAGTGTAAAGATCTTATGCTAAACTTAAAAACTTTTATGATCACAAAGAAATACAACCTTAAGTGATGCAAGCAAATAAATAAAGGCATATACTCAAGGATCCTAAAGAAGTGAAGCATAATTAGTTGCTCATCAACAAGGTCAACTTTTGATATGTGAGAGAAAAGATAAGTAGAAAGGGACAAGTGAGGACTTAGAAGAACGCGCGAGCAGGGGGAGTGAGCGCTGAGGAGCGGAGGGTGATCAGGATCAGTGGAGCGTACGAGGGTGTAGTTAGAGGGCAGAACTTGTCAGAGGGAGTCTTTACGTATTGATTAGACAGCGATGTGACGATATTAAAAGTGCACATTAATAACATATACAAATTAATATCATCATTACGCGCACTCATGTGGTAGTATATATATAGCAGTTGAGCGCCAATACTGATCGCTTTAAAAAAAGCCCCAATTGCTCTGGTAAATCTGCCCTTACCTACTATATACTACACGTGCGATGGGTAGTTTCTCGCGGCGGTGTCGGGGAGGAGGCTGGAACACACACCGAATCTTATATATATGGTATGTTGCGGCTAGGGATAAAAGGAAGGGAGTAGTCTATCGCTTAGTTGGGGGGATTCAGTACATGAACAAAATAGAGACAGTCTGAGTCTCAGAGTGGCATAAGATACACAATCAACCAACCTTATCTTTTGCTTTCTTACTTGATAGATTAAGGGAGGATTGAGAGGAGACAGCTCTTGAGCACTGAGTGCTTGATTATGAGCAAACTTAATTGGCGTAATCGTTATGTTCTGTCTCAACCCCACCGTGTACTTTATGACCCTGTTTCTTGACTTTCATCACTAAGGTTGTTTTCATACATATGTCCAGGGTAATAGCATACTGCGGCAGGACTGGGACCGGTTTGTGGTAGGGGAAAGTACGGTATTACATCTCAGGATGTTAGCAGTATGGTCCGAAATTATCTTTTTTAACCCCTAGGAATGGAAAACCAAACGCAGTGGACTGGTGATAGCGGTGTGAATCAAAGAGTAGGGTGTTTTAACGCAACGACAAGTGAAACGTCGCATAGGCAGTGTGAAGCCTCTCCATTACTCTATGGAAGCCCTCTGAAGAATCGTTTCAAGCATCACCTCTGCACTAGAACACTACTGAGGTGAAGGGTTAGAGGAAATCTGTTGTATCTGAGATTCCATTCCGTTAACGAACTCGCATCGACACTATGATGGCGTATATCGTGGGTGCACAATCGCAAGTATGGCGAAAACCATCTACCTACATTTTTATACGGCAAATCAGAACAACCGAGTTTGCTAGTACTAAAGAAGCAAGAAAAAACTCCTAGAGAACTGTTAAGAATCAATTCACACATAGTAAAAATCCTACAGTTGACAAGAAAGGGTTAGGGATATGGGGTAGAAACAGGCAAGGAGCATTGGATTGAGTTTTGATGTTTGTATTTATGTATGGTGGTGAGAGTCGTTACGTCGAGTCTAATTAGAGATTGTGATTTCCATGAAAAGAGGATGGCTAAACAAGCTGAGTTAAACAATATCATGAGGATGAAGTCTAGTCAAAGGGAGATTAGACCAATTTGGAACAATGTGCAAAGAGTGAATCATAAAAACCAATTTGTTCCTACAACAGTTCTAACAAGAATTAGAAAAATTCTAGTTAATACTGCTAGAGCCAGCGGTACTAACAATGTTATTACTTCTAGGCATGATTTTAACAGACAGGCAGTACAAACTAATGCTGCAATGAAAGTTAATATTGTTAAGCCTATTGTGAATAGAGTTAAACCATCAAATGTTATTTATAAAACTTATTCACCATTTTCAAAGTCTTTTTTTTAACACAACAGCACTTAGAACAAATTTTTCATATCAAAAGGTTAATACTACTGAGGTAAATGCAGTTAGTGCTGTTGGGGGAAAAAGGGAAACTGCTGTTAAGCCCTCAGCAGGTTGTAATTGAAGACAAAAAGGACATTACTGGCAAAATATCTATAAATACAATAGTGGATCAAGTCTTAGAAGTAGTTTAACTTTCAAAGATCCACTGGGCAGACTCAAGCCTAAACAGGCTTGGGTCCCTAAGAGAATCTAATCTCTTTTATTTGATGTGCAGGATTATCCACACAGAGCTTTAAAGCACAAAGGGATTATTGATAGTGGATGTTCCAGGCACATGACTAGAAACAAGGCCTACCTTGCTGCATATCAAGACTTTAATGGTGGCCCTGTTGCTTTTGGAGGAAGTAAAGGGTACATAACTGGTAAAGGTAAAATAAAAACAAGAAAGTTAGATTTTGAGGATGTGTGCTTTGTGAAAGAACTTCAGCATTTCAATCTCTTTTCTGTGTCACAGATATGTGACAAGAAGAACAAAGTTCTTTTCACTGACTCTGAATGTCTTGTTTTGTCTCCTGAATTTAAGTTACCTGATGAAAATCAAGTATTACTTAGAATCCCTAGACAAAATAATATGTACAGTTTCAATTTAGAGAACATTGTTCCTTCAGGAGGTTTAGCTTGTTTAATTGCAAAGGCCACAATTGATGAATCTAACAAATGGCATAGGAGGTTGGGTCATGTTAACTTTAAAAACTTAAACAAACTTGTGAAGGGAAACCTTGTAAGAGGTTTACCTTCAAAGATTTTTCAAAATGACCACACTTGTGTTGCTTGTCAGAAAGGAAAGCAACACAAGGCCTCCTGTAAGGCCAAATCAGTGAGCTCTATTAGTCACTCCTTACAGCTTCTTCATATGGATTTGTTTGGACCTACATCTGTAAGGAGCTTAAACCATAAGACTTATTGCCTGGTTATCACTGATGATTTTAGCAGGTTTAGTTGGGTGTTCTTCTTAAGAACTAAGGATGAAACTAGTGGAATCCTTAAGGACTTTATAAGACAAATAGAGAACCAATTAAATCAAAAGGTTAAAACAATTAGATGTGATAATGGTACAGAATTTAAGAACAGGGATTTTATTGAATTCTGTGGGTCAAAAGGGATCAAGAGGGAATACAGTAATGCCAGAACTCCACAAAAAAATAGAGTTGCTGAAAGAAAGAATAGGACCCTTATTGAGGCTGCTAGGACTATGCTAGCAGATTCATTTTTACCTAACACTTTTTGGGCTAAAGCAGTTAGTACTGCTTGTTATGTTCTTAATAGGGTATTAGTGACCAAGCCTCATAATAAGACACCTTATGAACTTGTAACTGGTAAAATACCAATCATAAGCTACATAAGACCTTTTGGGTGCCATGTGACCATCTTGAATACCATTGACCATCTGGGCAAGTTTGATGGGAAATCAGGTGAAGGGTTTCTAGTTGGGTATTCTCTACAAAGCAAGGCTTTTAGGGTATACAATTAGAAACCAAGAGAGTTGCGGAAAACCTGCACATAACCTTTCTTGAAAATAAACCAAATGTTGCAGGAAAAGGACCAACTTGGCTGTTTGATCTTGATTATTTAATTGATTCAATGACTGATTCAATGAATTATCAACCTGTAAGATCAGAGAATCAAGCTAACAAACATGCAGGTCTACAAGAAGCTAATCAAAATATAGGTACAGAAGATAATATTGATGCAGGTGATTCTGAAATAGAAGCTAAATCTGCTCAGGACTACTTTGTACTGCCAATATGGTCTTCTTATACTTCAACAATCAAGAGCTCAAAAGTAAATAATGCAGGTGAAGAACCTACCAAGCATCCTGACTTCAAGCAAGTAGATAAGGAGGATCAAGTCTTTGTGGATGAGCTTGAAAGACTTAAAAGGCAAGAACAGGATGCTAATGATGCAGCTAAAGCTCTCAGGAAGGAGTTTGCCCAAGAAATTGAGGATTTACTTCTACAAGCTAGAGCTGCTAAAGCTAGCAGTACTAACATAGTTAATACTGTTAGCACACCAGTTAGTACTGCCAGTCCTTATGGTGGACTATCCTTTACTGATCTAACCAATACTGACCAAGATGATTCAGAAATACCTGCACTTGAGGAAATTTATGACAATCCTACTGATGGTATTTTTACCAATTCATCTTATGATGATGAGGGTGCAGTGGCTGACTTCACAAATTTAGAACCTGTTGTGAATGTCAGTCCTATTCCCACATCAAGGATTAACTCTATTCATCCTTCAACTCTAATTCTTGGAGATCCACAATCAGCAGTTCAAACAAGAAGCAAAGTGACCAAAAGTTCTGGAGCCTATGCTTTTGTAAGTTATATTCAAAAGCAAAGGAGAAATAATCATAAGGACTTCCAACATTGTTTATTTGCTTGTTTCTTGTCTCAAAATGAACCCAAGAAGATCTCTGAAGCACTTGAAGATGAAAGTTGGGTTGATGCTATGCAGGAAGAACTGCTGCAATTCAAGATTTAGAAAGTTTGGATTCTTATAGATTTGCCTTATGGGAAGAAGGAAATTGGAACAAAATAGGTTTACAGAAATAAGAAGGATGAGAGAGGTGTTGTGGTTCGAAATAAGGCAAGGTTAGTTGCTCAGGGATATAAGCAAGAGGAAGGGATAGATTATGATGAGGTTTTTGCTCATGTGGCCAAGATTGAAGCCATTAAGATCTTTTTAGCCTTTTCCTTTTACATGGGATTCATAATCTATCAGATGGATGTAAAAAGTGCCTTCCTATATGGCAAAATTGATGAGGAGGTCTATGTGTCTCAACCTCTAGGTTTTATAGATCCTAAGTATCCTAAGAAGGTCTACAAAGTAGTGAAAGCTCTCTATGGTTTACACCAAGCTCCCAGAGCCTGGTATGCTACTTTATCTACTTTCTTGTTGAAGAATGGATACAGAAGAGGAACTATTGACAAGAATCTTTTCATTAAGAAGGACAAAGAAGATCCCAGGCTGGAATACAAAGTTTTAAACGAGGAAACTCAGACAGAGCTAACCGAGGGTGTATTGTATTTGTGTGTGTTGTGTTCGTGTTTACAACTTATTTTAAGCTTATTTCAGATTATTTCGTTGGCTGGTTTTGGTTGAAAAAGCCACGAAAATAACATGTTAGTCGGTTTATGTTACTGCTTATTTCGTCCTGTTTCTTGTTTTGCTTATTTTGTGGCTGTCAGCTTGTTTTTCAGCTTAGTTCGGGCTTATTTTCCTAAAGATGTCACTGTTTGAATTTTTTTGGGGGCAAAAAGGTCTTTAGCTTATTGGGTTAGTCTGTTTAGGCTTATTTCTTTCTTAAGCTTATTGTCAAAGCCTACTGGTCCTAGCTTATTTTTAAGTCTCTTTTTCTTCTACAAACAGCTTATTTTTAAAGCTTATTCAAGGATTTTGTTGGCTTATTTTCTTTCTCACGGTTTGAATATTAGAACAAGGACAAAAAAATTTTGTTGTTATTCTTTGAGCACAAAGACAAGAAGGAGACAACGATCCTAAAATATTGGATCTGTGTTTTGTTTGTTTTGCAAAAAGACAAGAGGACGTTTTGTTTGTGTGGCAATCGATCTACTGAATATAGTACAAACCGATCTACTCAGAAGCTAGTGACAACCAATCTACTAAGAAGATAGTGAAAACCGATCTACTGAAAAGCTTAGTACAAACCGATCTACTGCTTTTGTGTAGGAACCGATCTATCAAAAACTATAGTTGGAACCGAGTTATCAATTTAACAGAAATGAAGAATGAGATTAACGACACAAATTACTCATTATTAACAACAACAATCAGATTATAAACCATGAATTAACAACAATGACAACAACATCCACTGCCATTAACTCAAAAATCTAACTATATCCTAAACTCATCGTCACAGCCTCATAACAACACCAAATCAAATCCAAAACTATACCTAGATCTCTTCGTCACAACATATTCACAACATCCACTCCATCTCCAAACTTCAACAAGACTCAAAATACAAAAACAATTCAAGATCTCAGGTTTATGTTTCGTGGTTCTTACATAATTTGAAAGACCTTTAAAGATTGAAATCCACAAAAGCAGAATCATCATTGATCCATGTTGGGCTAAACCCATTTGATATACGACATTAAAGACAAGTGTTATAACAAATCTGTTATTAACTCATCTTTTTGTCGGTTGGAACTCAAAGAAAAACCTACGTGAGACCTCTCTTAGAGACCTTGTAGCCGAGTGCATCAATTGAAAATGAAAGAGGGTTTGCGTTTGGATCATAAAAAGAAGTAACCAAGGAGTTGTTATTTGATTGTGATAATAAAGAGAGCATATTTCAAAGTGGGAACAAGACTGCATTTTGATAGGAGAGATGGGTGGTTTGGAGATAGTGACTATCAGATGGAGGCGGATACAAATGGAATTAGGGATTTTATGCCCTAATAATATGGATGGGAAAGATATATATGTATGAACCGGTATAGGGTTGTGGTGGACTTGGGCTGTAATAATCAAAATAGGCCTAAATGAATTGGATTAGCAATTGATAGTAGGCCGAAATTCATCGATTTGTTGGGCTGATGGATTTAACAGGCCGGGTATAGCTCAAATCATTTGGGCTGAATTCATTAATACTCGAGATGGGCTTGAGTTGGTTTCAGAATAGAATATTGGCCTACTTATGAATATAAGATTTGGATTGTTATGATGTTAATTGGGCTGTTAAATTTGATAGTGAGTTCGGTTAATAGAGTAAGCCGGGTATAAAACACTATCATGACAAGTTTGACTAGACAATGTAGATTCGTTAACGACATTCAAAAACAACATTTGTCCTAATTCAACAACATTCACGAACAACAACACAACAAACACAATATATAACACTAAAAACGATCCGAATAAGATTCACTAAAATGACAAACGGGTAAAGATTCGGATTACGATGACAAGTGATCACGAAGTTGATTTGGTATCCTTTATTTGAAATTAAAGTGGGTTTCATGAAGGCGTCTACTTATTTCATCATCGAGACTTCCTTTTATTTTCTACCCCTTTTCTTTAAACCCAATCTATCGATTGATGACTTGCTTAAACGTATAAATCTATGATTAAGACTTGAATTATCTAGTTCCAGTAGTCGGGGTGGTTGGTTGAAGACCTACTATCACTTAAAGGAGTTACGTTGTAGTACTCATTGTCATACGCATGATGATGTGGATAATGTCAAGAGGTGTTGTACTTCTCATACTTTTCTGGTTGATTATAGGGTACTTAAAGATCTAATCTTGCATCGTTCTTTAATCAACAACAATACAAGATTAAGTAACAAATTTGGGGGATTTTACTTTATTTTCAAGTTTGGTATATCGGGTTTACTTTACCAAGTGATCACAGCAATAGCCGACAGAATACGTGGTTGGTAAGTTAGCTAGAGAGTTTAAAGGTTGAGATGTAATCAACAATTCTCACGGGATATTATTGTGCTATTCCAAGACAATGATACTTCACAGTCTAAGCAAAATTCTCAAAGTTCTTCAACAACCTTCCTATACAAGACCTTGATTATACCAAGTTTTCTTGATTCTTGCTTCATCTCCTACTACGGTTTCTGAAGACAAAAGGGTAATGGTTCACTTGGATTTCAATATTTGTGCTTAAGACAAGAACTTCTCGAGTATATGGACGTACACGACAATGATGCTTCCGAGAGTTCGCAACCATCATGGGGGAAAATGTGAACATCCAGGACTTAGTTGACTTTGATGTTACCAGGTCACTCCCAGGGGGAAGTAGTATATAAATGTGTACATCCGGGACTTAGCTGACTTTGATGTTACCATGTCAACTTCCAGGGGGAAGTAGTATATACTACTTTACTTAATATGATTTGTGAAGTATTTTGCATATGTGAGAAGAATTGTTGCTGATTTCTCGCATGTACCCCCGAACGAATATTCACCAAGACCTTATGACAAGTAGCAGTGGTATTTGGTGTGCTCTTACTTCTTCTTCTATAAAATTCCGCTGTGCACTTTAATGACATATAGAAGATGGTTGAAGCTACATCAAAGTTTTAGAATCTGCTCAAGATAGGGATGTTGGTTTGGAGGGAAGCTTATTTAGAAACATTGCCAAAAAGGAGTCTATGATGAAAGCTTTTCAAGACATGCTGCATGAATTAGGGGGAATTTAATCCAACTCATGCATACTAAAATAGTTCCTGTACAATTAAAGACACTGAAGATCCAAGATGGAGTACAAGTTTCAAGACGATGAGAACTCATAAGACATCTTCATCTATGGAAGTGCTTTGGAAGACTTTATTACGTTGTTATTGTATTTGTTAGGAACATTGTAAGTAATTCCGTATGTCCACATATTGGGGGAAGATTGTTAGACCTAAAATATATTGACTAATCCGGAATTACATTTATCATTTATAGTCGTGTCGGATTAGTTTAGCTAGTCGATGTCGGGACTATAAATACCCCCTCCATACTTTCATGGATAGGTGAAGCTCACTTTTGTTAAGTGTAAGTGTGTGTGTTTTCTCTATAGCATACACACGTCTTCCCATCTTTTATTCCTTTATCTCTAATAATATCGCTGCACATTTATTTCATTTTATCCAACCTCCGGATCTGTTTTACCTGTATTTCATATATGTCATTTATACCCTACAATCATTAGAACGACTTGATTCCACACTTAAATTGAGTGCGAACATAATTACGAAATAACACGAATTTGGACATAACATCAGATTTATAAACCAAAGGATAAACCCAGACAAACTGAGAATAATGGTCTAAAAATAATACATAATATTTAAAACCCGAAAGACTCGAAATGGGTGAAGTCCACACATCCGAGTGAATAATGTCAAAACAAGAACTAATCACAGTACTTGAGCTAACAAACGAAAGCCTTACGTGTTTGCCAAGCTGACAAGCATAACACAGAACGAGAGGCTTCTCTTTATTATACGAAATAAAATTAGAAGAAACAAGATGACACAACACTTCACCCCCCTGGGTGTCCAAGGCGTTGATGCCACGTGTGTTGACTAACAAGGAAAGCATGCGGGATAGGAGATAGAGCTGTGACTAGGTAAGCTGTCACATCGGAGAAGCACTCGACTACATAATTCTCCATAGGTATAATCTTATTGATGACCATTATTTATAATGGTGAAACCCTAATATCTAAATTAGTGGATAATTAGGCCTAAGCATGGTTTGTGGGTTTTGGATATTAGGGTTTCGCCATTATAAATAATGGTCATCAATAAAATTATACCTACGGGGAATTATGTAGTCTAACATGGTATCAGAGCGAGTATGATCCTTAGACCTAGGTGGCTATGTTGAGCCGCCTCCTTAAACCACCCTGTCAAACCCTAGTCGTGACCCTTTAACATTTAAAAAAAAACCCCATAGTCGTTACCCTATATTAATCGACGTTGAAGCAACAAAAGAATCAGATATATTAATCTTCATCTCAACAGTTTGTGGATGCAATTATAAGGACACGAGCAACTTCTAAGTATTGTGATGAACCACATGAGGGTTATCATTAAAAAATCATGCTCACTGATTTATTTATGTTTTTAGAATTTATTTGAGTAAATTGCATAAATCGTCCCTAAAGTTTGGCCAAATTGCATGTTTCGTCCCAAATGTTATGAAAGTGCAGGAATCGTCCCCACACGGAAACCTTTGGTGCAAGTATC
>BQNB010156478.1:0-15263 GCA_026074375.1 Tanacetum coccineum | reverse complement strand
AGCATCTTTAACACAAAAGTCCCCACCTCCGTTCAAGTCCCAAGCCCATCTATCATCTACATTAGAAAGAACCTTCGACCAATACGTAAACTGATTCGAAAAATTATTAACGATCTATAAAACTGCAAATTAAATGTGTTTTGTAAAACTGATTTCTAACGAAACTCTATCTTGGTTTCGACATAAACAGTGTATTAAAAAAAATTAACAATATTAATTTGATTTAACAAAAGCGTTTTAATTCTGTTCACACAGAATCTGTTTTAAGACTGTTGGGAAACCTGCACACTTGATTAGTGTAAACCGAATAATTGAACAAAGCAGAATAACAAAACGTAGTTAACTGATAATGAATGCAGTAATAAGAACGAGGCTCGTGTTTGACACGATTCCCTTAAAACAGATTCGCCGTCTGTTTCCCAGGGTACAACGTCCAAAGCTGTTGTACAGCCGGACTTGACAACTTGCCTGAAAGATTACGGAAAGGATCGAGTTCTCTGACCGATGGAACAGTTGGTAAAAGCTGTTGTATATAGTGTTTGAGTATTGTATTTCTGTGTGTTCAAACTGAATGAGAGTCCTGCTCTATATAGCTAAACCCTAGCTTGGTCAACCAGCCAAGATAGCTGCGTCACATCAGCTAATTTAAACTCAGTATATATCTAAAACTCTATCAACAAGTTATTAGATAAACTCTTTAGTTTAAATATTACACAAGAATATTCTGGAAACCCTATCAAGACAGGAACGAAACCGCATTCGTGTACGCAGGTCGCGCGGGCTCGCATGAGTTCAGTGGAACCGAACCCATCTTGGTGTCTAAAGATTGCGAAGCTCTCATAGAGGAGAACACAAAGCCCCACTCTAATACAAAGATATATAACATCTACATATGTTAAATGGTGTCCAAAGATTGCAAAACCTTACTTTGCAAAACCATATTTTTCCAACAATATATTCATGCAAAGTCGAATACTTTTGAATCTCGTTACAATCAATAGATCCTTCAAATCCAACGAATAAAAAAAAATTAACCATGAGTGATCTAGCTCTAAATATCATGGAAAAATAAAAAGTTAATTAATGATGCAAATTATCATTCATGATAATCTATGTACAGATTTATTTTTATTAGACAGTGCAAGAGTAATCAGGATGATAACATAATACTAATGACAACTTAGCCAAACAATATGACTTTAGTATATAAGCTACCATCATTTTCTTTCTATTACCTATGTGGGATTAAAAAAACAAAATATATAAACACATGCAAGGTATCCGCCTTTGAGTTTGTAAAATGAGGGTTGTTTATTTACCTTCACTCATACTCAATAAGTCTTCTAATGATGTCGGTGTTGTACGTTATCTGTGTATTTACCACCTCGTGGTTGATGCTTAACAAGGTTATGAATTAAGTACTGTTTGAAGCATGTTTGCAACCCTCACAAGGATCTAAAGTTAGTTTTTTGTTTCAGGCTACCGACTCTCTAGGTATCAGTTAATAAGCTAATAAGCTGGTGGAGCATGTCTTAAAAACTTATGATTCCCTAAGCTGAAGGCAAGAACGAACAAGAGATTCCCAAGATGCTCAACACGGACATCGACTTATACACTCCTGATCCCATGGTTTACCCCCTGGCTTTTAATCAGAAAAGCATGTAGGCTTTAATTGTCTATATCGGCATATCACACTAGTGTTAACAAACATCCTATAACTGTTGTCTTACCTTTTGGGTTTTTTCGGGTGAGTCTAGATTTTGTCACTTGACATCTCTATGTTGTTATATACTAATCCAATAATGGCTTATTCTTTAAAAATCATATTTAATACTTCATCCGTCTCATTTTTATTGTTTACATTCCTTTTTTTGGATGTCTCAAATTAATTGTCCACTACTAAAAAAAGATAGAGAATTTTGATTAAGTTTACTATATTACCTTTCTTTAAAATTATTATTACAAACTTTAAAGAAAGCTATAATTAATTGGCTAAGTGTAAAATTGTCATTCTTTCAAAAAATAAGAGAGAGAAAACAGTAATAAATGCACTTTTATTAAACTGTGTGTTTTTTGTCGGAGGACAATAATTTTGGGACGGAGGCAGTAACAATTTTTTTTAGAGTTTATGTTATATAAACTTTTTTGTGCATAAATATAATCCTTACTTCTGTAACTTGGGAGGAAATCCTGGACTGTAGTTAGTTAATCTTGACTTATGAACATGATATCGGATCACAAATCAATAGCTTGAAGATTTCTTAATTGAAAAAGGTATCAAAGAACAAGTAAGATTCTGTGAAGGTTAAAATAGAAGAAATCTTAACGTAAAGGTTAATGCTTAATACTCGAGACTCAGATAAGGACCACCTGAAATCCAATAATAAGATAGGAGGTTTGACTTCTCCTGGGTCAACCGTCTTCTTTCACCACCTTCTAGTGAGTTCAATGTTGCTGCTACTACCTACAGAAAATATACAAACGTTATCAAACCAAATTAGGTGGTTGTTGTTGTTGTGGGGTTACGGAGCTATGGTCAGTTTCAATCTAAACAAATTTTACTCCGTAAGTTTTTGTAACTCTAATAACCCAATCAATTAAATGATTTTAATTATCCAACCATAAAATCGAAACAAGTGGGTGTGAGACAGCCACCTACCCTTCCCTAACATTTTGACAAACGTAATAAAAACGTTACCTATTTTAATCCAAGCTCGTTTAGACTCAAGACCAACCAGCGCATTATGGCACCTACGATTCATATATGGTAACAAAGCTGCAAAGAAGCATACACATTGTACACCTGTCCCATGAAATGCACCTCTAGAAAAAGGATCCATTAAAGATGTAAGTACTTCCGATGTGTTGTCATACACTTTCTCACGATCCTACATACATAGTTTGGTGAAGAGATTATGCAATAGCTAGTCGTAAGAAAAAATACAATAAAAATTCTCTCTCTAACTGATTTTCTCGCTTTTTTCTGCCATGAAAATACACTAAAACGCTTATTTCTTCAACATTTCAGCTCTATTTTCAATTTTGAGTAGGTTAATCGATTCCTTAGAGTGTTTTACGTAGTTTAATTGGTTTTAATTTTGGTTTTGATGGTTATTATGATTTTTTAGGCTTAATTGTATATTTTTATCTCATTTCTAATGACGACTAAAAAATCTATTGACTAAACGGAATTTGCGAGTTCCGATTAGGTTTAATGATCATATTATGAGTAATTTGAGTCAAAATGGTAGCAAAACTAAAACACCTAAGGATAATGAGGAATTTAGGGTTCAGGATGATAGGGATAAGGTAGGTTCTAAGGAATTAGGAATGAATAAGATGAGAGAAGATAGTATTGATTGTGATAGGAATGGTAAACCTCTTAATGACTGTATGAATGATTCTGAGTGTGAATTAAATGATGGTGCTCATAGGGATATTGATGTACAAACTGAGAGAGTAATGAGTGTTTGGATAATAGTGGTAAGATGGATAACGAAGAACTAGTGATAAATGGAAAGCAATAATGTTGAGACTTTGCCTAGTGTTAAGACTAGTTACGTTGATCTTAGTGTGAACCAAGAGTTTAATAGTAAGAGTGGAAGTAAGAAAACATATGCTAGTGCTACTAAGAATAGAGTGTGGTCTGAGACTAATAAGCTCTTATTTGTTCCTACTTTGATTAATGAATTATGTGATAACCGGAGATTTTTCCTAGGTTATAGTATCTCAAAATACTATGACTATATCTACATATTATATCTATTCAAATTTTTACAAGAAAACTCACAGTTGACTTTTGTTGACTTATTTTACGCTAAACAGTTACGGTTTAATTGACTGTCAAATATCAAATATTATTATGAACTACTCACTTTTGAGTTAAGTTCTACTTTCTAAACGACTACGGTCGCATATAATCACTTACCGGGAAACCCTCCCGCGCATAGCGAAAAACTGCACGCAACGCGTACCGGCATGACAAAAAGTCAAAACTAGTCTAAAATGTCTCTAATAAATCAAATAAACTTATTTTAAGTTTTAAATGATGATTTCATAAAACGTTTGCACAAAACGCGAAAATTTCAAGTTACGTCTAGAAATAACGGGAAACGGAGAAACAACAAAAGTCCGCACTAAATCTAAAACAATTTAACTCTAAAACCTATAGTGTGAATATTCAAAGTTTAAGTAAACACAATTTTACATTCGATAAAAATACAAGAAACTTTCGGGTCACATTTTTAAATCACGAACTATGAGCGATAAGCAACTCGACAAGAGACAAAACAACTAGGATTCCCCCTAGGATCCTACAACACAACGAAACCCTTAGGAGACAACATGGCTAGTTTTTAGCTACCATGACTTGCCCTCCTTTTTGGCTTACATGGATTCAAAACACACACACATTCATGCACCTAAATCAAACTAGAAAATTTTCTTTCCTTTCTCCTTCTTGGTCACGTCCGAAAACCACCACCACCATAACTCCATAAATTTTCAATCTTCAAACAAGAACAAGGTAACAAGATCATAAAGGTTGATATTCTAATAGTCTAGGTGTATTAAAAACAACGTTTGGGTTGTTATTCGAGTCTAAATCCTCATTTAAAACCCTCTTTTTGTAAGTCTTCGAAATCTTAAAATACTTGTACATTTGACATCCTAATAATAATCTAAACATAGATGTATAATGCGTTTGTGAATTTTTGTAACTTGAAAACTATGAAAACCCCTAAAAGGGTGCGGTTTGGTTCGAATTGGGCAAAAGGGAAATAAGAAGAAAAGTGTCACTTTTATAAAAGTTATCGTTCATGATAATAAAATAATGGCTGCTTTGAATTTATTGCTTGTAACTTATTATTTACTTAGTGATGGAGGGCAAACGAGCAACAAGCTGCGCCGCTAGCTTTTTTTAAATTGCTAAGCTAATCCTATGGAAAAACCACATTTGTGGATCTAGGTGTCATAACATTAATGTTCATAGCCCGTTGAACTCTATTAAGTAGGGTGCAAGGAAACCAAATGTATCAAACGCGAAAGGAATAAACACATGTTGATTTTCAATGCAAGCTTTTTCTCGTGTTTGTCGACTTTGCCGAGGTGGCTTTCAAAGTAGCCTGATCCACTGTAAAACCCTTACCACTCAACCCCACAATAGGAGAAACCCTGGTCAGATCCACACACGTGTGTTCCCTCTAACCCATCCAAAAACCAAAACCGGAAAATAGAAATTCAGTCGGGTCAGGGTGTGGATATTCCGTCTGACGGGTCAGTCAAAAAGTTCACAGGTGCTTCTTTCTTGGCGAAGATCCCGACACGCCTACATAAGTAAAAAAGAACGTCCCTAACCAAATCTTCTCGGTACTTAAAACCTGAGAGCTATTTACAATGAATCGCATATTCCCCAAAGAAATCCAAAACATACCTTGCGACAAATATGACATATTGCATCAACTGGAAATAGTGGAATCATGAGGCGATACTTAAGAATAGTGTTGTAACACACCCAAAATACGATACGCGGCGCAGTACAACATTTGGGGTGCTACTTCATAATTCATGCACACGAGTCTCAGTAAACGTTCAAGGATACATTTATAAAACACAATTTATTTTATTTAAAAGAGAAACATCAGAGTTACATAGGTCCCAATACCAACATAGAAATTTATTTCTAAAAGTCATAACACGACTTGGTTTCTAAAACATTGTTTTAGTTTATGACACTACTTCACCGAGACACCGTCCTTAATATCCGCGTTCTGTCCGTCCATCCCGTCCACAACAACTAACCTGAGATACATACTTAAAAAGGGTCAACAAAACGTTAAGCGAATTCATAGAGTTTACAAATAACAGTCTGAACGCATATTTGGTTCAACAAAAACATATAACATTGCTCTTAAGACATGTTATAAAAATATTAATTTCCAACTAAATGAGCCCGTGTACCGAAACTTAACACATTCATCCCGTATGATAAAATAATGTCCGAGAAGTATGCCACTTCTCCTAATACTAACTACAAAATGTTCGTTACAAGGCGCTCACAAAAGTAACACTGATTTTCAAACCCCCGGACAGTTTAATCAACTAATAATCTATTTAATGCACTAGCGGTTCACCTGCAACTATGCAACTAACGGTCACAACATTAAACGGCAATACCAATAGTAAATGGTATCATATTTAGTATCAAAACATATTGCGTTCTCTTTTTCATAAAACATCAAGTATCCCCCTCGCGGGTTAAAAACATTTAAAACACTTAAAAGCGATGCTATGAACTCACCTTGATTGAAGCCGAAGATTAAATAACCGAAACAATTACAAACTACTCGGCGACGAGCTCAACCACGACCTATAATTTATGTCGTTCAATTATTACATCGCAAGATACGATTGGATAGTGCGCGCATTGCAACTTTCAAAATAGTATAAGTATATACATTACCGCATGTTGAGAGAAATCCACTCCGGGCGTGTTCCTAAAATCCTCAAACTCAATTAATAGAGTTACAATCTTTATTTTATTTATATTATAAATCACTTAATCAGAAACTTTCTATTTTAGAAAACTTTCTATTTTATGAATCTTTCTATTTTATAGAAAAGTTAATATTTTTGGAAAGTTACCATTTTTAGTAGGTCTCATCTTCTAATCATATTTATAATTATATTTAGTTATCTCGTCGAACTTTTCGACATACCATTTTGATTATCATTAACACAGTATCGGTAATATAGGTTCGAATATTCAAAAGTTACAAAATTTATAAGCTTACCTTCGTTCAATCGATCGTTAGTCTAAAATGTTATGCTTTAATAATAGTAACTTTATTTAATTATAACATCCATAATTAGTAATAACCTGTTAACTTTTCAAAAGTCCAACGTTAAACTTTATTGACTTTGGACTTTTTATTATATATACTAATTAAAATCTGACCCTCATCAATACGACCCGTTATAATCACAGTTTTCCCAACTCCGACTCAAAAAACATTTTATTGTAGAACAATTCCGGACAAACTTTTAGTTTATATTTAGCCTAGACCCGAAACTTGACAGAAAATGAATCCAAAATGCCCCATGCAAGTTTCTTACCTGGCAAAAACATGACACTTTTTAATAAAATTGCATTTTTGGAACTTTGGGTTTTTTGACCCATAAAACTCGATTTTAAAAACTTAGCAAGCTTCGTCCGGCAAAGTAAAACGTCATTCCGAGCAACTTTTGTGTTTCGACGGAAGGCCCGAAACGGACTCGAAGTGCTCAAACGAGCGTTTAATTCTGTCAGCAACTAATATAATTTCCAAATGCTGAGTTTTTTATCCTTAAAAAGTCAATCTCGTTTTCACACCAATATCTTCTATTAGGATTAGAAGCTCAATTTATGTCAAAACGCTCGCTAAGAAAACATTATAATAATTTTTTTAATACCAAACAATCATATATCATAAAATCTGACCCTTGTTTTCAGTGCCAAAGTTTTCTGCCCAAAATATACCCATTACCAAGTACGCCAAAACTCATTTTTGACTCAAAAACTCACTCACGGCACATCTAAAATGGCCTATAACTCACATTTAACTTGCTCAATCAATTTATAACAACAACTAACTAGACGACGCAAGATCTTATAGATTTCATCACATGCAAACGGAACAAAATCAAATGCATATGCAACAAACAAATTGAAGACAAATTTTAATATATATAAAGGAGATGATCCAAGGCTATAGTAGCAAGATACGGCTCGATAGAAAAATATGCTTTGTCCCCTTGTTCCTTTTTGGCTGTGACTTCGATCCCACAACCAAACCAAAACCAAATCAAATCAACCCAAACTAGTCTAGTTAATAACCAATCAAACAAAATACACCTTTGTGTGCCTCCTCCTTGTTCCGAACCCACGATCGAACCCCAAAACTTTCACTTTTTGAATCCAAAATTCCCACTAATATTTTCCCCACTAATCTTTAAGCTATTACTTGCATCCAAAAACCTTATTTATTTAATACAACTCAGGCATGCATAAAACTTATGCATGATTATTTTTTCTTCCATGATGATCTAGTTATGTACCATCTAACTGTGTTGGTGACTAGAAAAATCAAACAACAAAAGGGATGTTTGTTTTGTGGCTTCGATATCGAATACAAGAGGAAGAGAAAGGCAAAGAACGTAATTCTATATAAAGCCATTACACCTTAAAACATTTCTTGGGGTGGACATAATGAGTATTTCAAATGATCAAAATTGAAAATAGGAGAGTGTGTGTTGGGTGAGTCGTGTTCTGGGACCGAGCAGAGAAAGCAAGAAAGAAAACAAATTTTTAACTATGTGTGTTAATGTGTTGTGATGAGACCTTTAAACCAAAAATTGGAAGCAACATCAAGTAATCATGACCTGAAACAAAAAATATTGAGTGAGTGTATGTATCTAGGCGTCGGGCTAGGAGGGCTAACAAGCATCACCATATTTTTTTTGAATTTTCATTACTTGTATTTTCTGTAAGAAACATTTTAATAAAAGTGATACTTGACATCATTTAAATAAAATGTAAACATTAAACGCGAGTTTTGGCCAAGGTCAAGGAACAAAGACGACAAGGTTCGCAAAATAATAATTTATGACCGTAAAAATAATAACGAAATGCTGTCGTAGCTTTACGATGTTTAAAAAAAACGATTAACGAAACACGCGGTCCAATACGTAGACTCACGAAACGACCAAAAAATAAAATTTTCAACTACTGTTCGTAATAAAATACTAAAATCACTATTCATGAAAATACAAATTTTAAAATGTCCCCGTTCGAGGTTCTCATGAACTTATAAAATAATAATTATGACGTCGAATTCGTGATCGTCATACGCGTCGTAAAACTCAGGTTGTTACAAGTGCGGTATTCCACTGGTGACATATGTTGGTCGAGCCCATCTACAGGAATAGCTAGTAGGAAATCTTGAGCATATGGTGCGCGTAGACACTCAAAAACTGCTTTATGTCTCACAGTCATGTCAAAGTGGGCTTTAATAACCTTAACCATATCACTAAAAAGAGCACCCGCTAGTGTTTGTTAGGCTTTAGAGGGGGGGGTGTCTTTATTAGTGAAACAACTAAAATTAAAGCTTGGAACATACCTACGGTAGACAGCCAAAGCCGAGACCATTCTCTCATCCATACCACATAAGTCACTGTCCGCGTAAGATTTGGTTCTTGTAACGACCCCAAGATTGTGGCCTCGCAGCCGAACAAAGCATATGAAAAAGCTACTTTTCCCCGAGTACAACTCCCACAAGATGGATGGGTAAAGAAGCAAGCCGCCACTAGTATAGTCTCCACAGAAAACCATCCACACACCACTATAATTCACGATTGACCCACGCACCCCTTTGTCAAAAAACAAGTCGCCTCCTCCATGTGTACCGGTTGAAAGATTCTTAAAACCAATACAGAGATTAAAAAATACCCATACATGATCGGAAAGCAAAATGAGCTCACTTTGTGGTTATGTAACTGTGGAAGGAGAACTCATCAATTAACAGCATTCGTGGCCTCCTCATAGCCCATCCCACTAATAAAATATGTGTTGTCTCTACTAACGACTTACTCCCCCATTACTTCACAACCCAAAGACGAACATACGGCCTTTTGAGTATCGGACAAGAAATAAACCCTCATCGAAATGCTTCACACCATTACACAGGCCAAAATATTCTGTTATTCTAGATATTAAAGTTCAGACCCAAACTGGACCACTTCACCTTTATATGTCAAACACCCGCAACCTCTTCTGAATCATCAATAACAATTCCTTCATCAAGATATCATGACATGAAGAAAAAGCTTGCACAACGGACCTCCTAGGTCTTAAGTACTATCAAGCGGCCAATACAAGGCAAAAAGAAGAGGCCCAACAGTCAGCTTGTTGTCACCATAGTGGTAGAACCGAGATATGGTTATCCTTATATACAATCTCGTTGCTTGCCCATATAAAAAATCTACCCATAAAGAAATAGAGGGACACCTCACCCTAACCTCTTGGAGTAACGTCTATCTATCCATAAGGAAATTGCATTCGAGAAATCCACAGTGAAGCAATACAAGAGACCCCTCATTTGAATATTTTACTCAACAACGCATTAGACACTAAGTAAAAACAAGTCGCTCAGCACCACTTGAACCCCGAATCCAAATTAAATACACCAGGTACTATGACATTTCTTTACCACACACCACCTTCATGGCAACCTATGAAAACAACCGTCTCCATATCGTGCCTACAGATAAAAGGCCAAATCTCGTACTAGTTTAAGGAGAGGGTGGTAAGAAGAGCATATGCAGACAAACTCTACCAAAATTAGGCGGAACCTCCCCGCTACCACAAATTTACTACTTAGGTGATGGGCCCTTAAGATATCGTGGCATTAGGAGACCCCTCGTCAAACATAAAGCATCTAAGATATGTGTGCCCCACTAACCATCTCTGCCCACATGAAGTACCTTTAGAAAACGATTTAATGCAACCCAACAGACATCTACAACGGGAGGCTCAGAAAATGTCTTGCTCGGGCATGGACGGGGGTGGCTTGTAAGGATGCTTAGCCTCTAAGGCTTTAATGGTATCATCACAGTACGGAGCTACACCGGAGGAGGATAAGACTTTCACTGCTGCCATAAAAACAAAAAGTGCCCTTTTGTTCTCTCCTCGAAGAACCACCTCCCCCGTGGCAGAAAGACACCGACCTAGAACCATCTAATATACTCTTAACCAATGTTGTAATACCATCGTCTTTCCCCCATATAGCTAGTGACCTCGGGATTGAACTTTGTTGCAAGAATTTTCTATTCCCAAACCAACGTTCTTGTCTATTCTTTGACCTACGTTTTAGATTCATTACTATCATCACGATAAGATACTATTAATCTCAACATGACCAACTAACATAGCTTTAGTAAAAAATAAAGCTAATCGACTTTTTTCCTTTTTATCTATGTGGATCAAAAACAATATTTTATCTAAAAACATATAATTACAATAGCTTGGTATTTTCCTTTTTAAAACGAGTGTCCTTATTACTTCCAGACATATCAAAGCTTAGCCACCTATTTGTTATGAAACTTGGAAATATTTATTTAAGAGAGGGTCACAAGGTTGCTCAACTTGGGATGTAAGGACGAGATAACTTTAGAGCTTTAGAAAACTGAAATCCTAACGAAATGGCTTCAAGAAGTCAGGACTGACGGTGTTGATGTGTTTGATAAGATAATCTCGTAGTAATCGTTGGTTTGTTTCAAAAAGGAAACAATGACCGTACATTTTCAAGAGTACTAGTGAGGGTAGTATGTTTGCTTATATTCCTGACATTGTGACTCAGATACTTGATGCAAAAGAGAAAGTCTTATAATGATAATGTTATCCGTGTATTTACCACCTCGTGGTTGATGCTTACGATAAGGTTATCAAGTACTCCATAAAGCATGTTATACGTGTATTTACCACCACCTCGTGATTTTGTGCATTGGATGCATAGTCATACTTTATGTTATCTCAAAGATTGTTGGCTTAAGCAGGTTGTCACTTTGGATATATATATATATTATCACCATCAAATTTGAAAGAGGACACGATCTCGATAGAGGTATTGACCAGATCAATCTTGATGATTAGACTTCTTGAAAATGAAATGTTTTCTAGTCTTTTTCCAATAGAAGCTCGGAGTCCTCCTTTCCTGAGTTCCTTCTTTGGTGGCGACACAAAATGAATCATATTCATTTATTCGGGTGAATTGTATAAATAAGAGCACCAAGTTCATCCTTTGCTCGGTCAAAAGTACTTGCACCATTAAAATCAGTAATCGGTGTGTTTCACAACAATATTCCATCTCCCTCCCATAGATTTGCATTAGATAGCGAGTGGAAGGTTCTTTCTTACTACCACCTATAAATTATTCACAGCCCGCCATAGAAAACAAAACTATAACTAGAATAATTACGATAATACATATTTTGATTCATGCCACCTTTTATATTCGGATTTTTATATGTAACTAGCATTGTAGATCAAGAATATAAGTTTGAAACCATTGATGCGAAGTTACGATGTTGACTAATGTTCAAAATATATTCATGCAAAGTCGAATACTTTTGAATCTCGTTACAATCAATAGATCCTTCAAATCCAACGAATAAAAAAAATTAACCATGAGTGATCTAGCTCTAAATATCATGGAAAAATAAAAAGTTAATTAATGATACAAATTATCATTCATGATAATCTATGCACAGATTTATTTTTATTAGTCAGTGCAAGAGTAATCAGGATGATAACATAATACTAATGACAACTTAGCCAAACAATATGACTTTAGTATATAAGCTAATATCATTTTCTTTCTATTACCTACGTGGGATCAAAACAATTTTATATCTAGAAAATATGTAAACACAACGATATGTTTCAACGTACTCCGTTCGGATTGTACAGTGAGGGTTGTTTTATTTACCTGCCACTCAAACCATAAGTCTACTGATGATAGCAGGTGATGTAACTTACTGTGAATTTAATCACCTCGTGGATGAATGCTTAATATTAAGGTTATGATTTATTAAGTAATTGTTTGAAGCCTGTTGCAACCCTGACGAAGGATCTTAAGTTTAGCATCTTTGGTTTCAGGTTTGCCAGACCTCTCTAGCTATCAGTTGATAAGCTGGTGGACCACGTCTTATAAACTTATGATTCCCTGGCCGAAGGCAAGAACGAACAAGAGATTTCCAAGATGCTCAACACGGACATCGACTTATACGCTCCTGATCCCAAGGTTTACCCCCTGGCTTTTATTAGAAAAGCATGCATGTTTTAATTGTCTATATCGGCATATCGCATTAGTGGAGGGAAGGGAGTGGTCGTGCCATGGGTTCGTGCCAAGCTATGACGCGAGATTGAGCCATGGCGCATCATTTCGTGGTTCGCGCCAAGGTCTCTCACGTCGTGGCTAACAGCCCACGCGAAAGATTTATTTATTTATTTATTATTATTTTTTTGAAAAAGTATCCGTTGGGGGGAGCGGGTTTTTGAAAAAAATACCCCCAAAACCCTATTTTTACCCTTTTAAAATCCTATACCCCTTTTATATTTTATAACTTCACACACAATTTTTATGTATATTCTACATCAATACTTCTCGTTTTTCTTTGAAATATGGATCCAAAAAATAATCTCAACGATTTCGACACAACCAACACATACGATCATTATGATGCTTTATTTCAACCCGACTATGATCGCTATATGCGAGATTACGAGTCGTATCAATATTATATGAGTTTGTGTGAGCAAGAAGCCGGGAGTTCGAGTTCCGGTCCTATTAGGAGGAGGAGATACATGTATCGTGAACGAGAAGAGGCGGAAGAAAGGCTAATCGACGACTATTTTGGCGACGACGAGTACGAGCCTAAATATCCGGAAAAAACGTTTAGGCGAAGGTATCGTATGAGCTCTACACTTTTTAATAAAATAATCAACGATATCTTAAGTTATGATGTTCACCCTATTCCCGAGTACTTTACTTATTTTAGCTCACGGGTCGATGCGACCGGTCGTAAGAGTATTGGTCCTATTTTAAAGTGCACATCCGCCATACGCCAACTGGCGTACGGAGCGGTGTAAAGGTAGAGGCACGGTGACCACGTCTATGAATTGAACGTCGATATAATCGCTTGACCGAGGATGGGTGGGGACATGTGTCACTCATAGACGGACGCGAAGTCAAGAAGATTCCTTGACCGAAGGCAAGAACGAACAAGAGAATTCCAAGATGCTCAACACGAACATCGACTTACCTCCCCCCTCCGTGTTATTAACCAACACAAGAAATAAGATTTAGATGAAATCATCACATCTTTAGCTACAATAATTAAGTTGTTGTATATGATTTTATCCTTGGACGATATTATCATCCTTGTGAAATTTCTTAACTTTTGCAACTTCTATGTAACTATATGTTGATCAAGAATAGATGTTTGAAACAATTGCTGTGAAGTTGTAAGGTTGACTTAAAGTAGCACAAAGTTTAGCGAGGAGGTGATTTAAATTTCATACAAGTTATTGTCGTGGTATATCATGCACAGATTTATTAAGCCATACAGAATATACATGACAATATCATAGTATTAATCTTAACTTGTCCAAGCAACATAACTTTAATATATAAGCTACCATCATTTTCTTTCTATTACCTATGTGGAATTAAAAAAACAAAATCAATTGAGAAAATGTATCCAAACACATGTAAGGTGTATGCTTTCTTTATAACAAAGGTTGTTTATTTACCCCCACTCATACTCTAAGTAGCTACCTTTTGTTTTGAAACTTAAAAATCTTTTATTAAAAGAGGAGAACAAGGTTGGTCATATATAGTATAGCTATTTGGGTGTTGGGAACTTGATGTAGTGACGAGATAACTTAGGACCACGTGTTAACAGCTTATTTGATTCATGCCACCTTTTATATTCGGATTTTATATGTAACTAGCATTGTAGATCAGGAATATAGATTTGAAACCATTACTGCGCAGTTACGATGTTGACATAAAGTAGCACAAATTTTAGCCTAGAGGTGATCGAATGTTCAAAATATATTCATGCAAAGTTGGATACTTTCGAATCTCATTACAATCAATAGATGCATATGAAAGTTTGATGCTTCAAATCCAACAAATAAAAAAACTTTTTAACCATGGCTAATCTAGCTTTAAATATCATGTAAAAATAAAAAAAATTGATTAATCATACAAGTTATCGTCCATGATAATCCATGCACAGATTTATTAGTCAGTGTATGATTTATCCAGACGATAACATAATACTAATGACAACTTAGCCAAAGCCACTATCCTTTTCTTTCTATTACCTATGTGGGATCAAAATAATTTTGTATCTAGAAAATATATAAACACATGCAAGGTATCCGCCTTTGAGTTTGTAAAATGAGGGTTGTTTATTTACCTTCACTCATACTCAATAAGTCTTCTAATGATGTCGGTGATGTACGTTATCTGTGTATTTACCACCTCGTGGTTGATGCTTAACAAGGTTATGAATTAAGTACTGTTTGAAGCATGTGCAACCCTCACAAGGATCTAAAGTTAGTTTTTTGTTTCAGGCTACCGACTCTCTAGGTATCAGTTAATAAGCTAATAAGCTGGTGGAGCATGTCTTAAAAACTTATGATTCCCTAAGCTGAAGGC
>BQNB010156477.1:0-15264 GCA_026074375.1 Tanacetum coccineum | reverse complement strand
TTCGGTTATTCGATTTGGTTTAATCCAATTAGAATTTGGATTTTACTTGGAAAAATTTAACCGAACAACTCGATAACCAAACCGATGAACAGCCCTAGTAACCATGTGAGTTTGGTCCAACCGATTAAAAAACAATCGGAAAACCTCCAGCAACCATGGCGGATCAAACAGTTTTGCAGTTCTTCCCGTTATCCACCAGCCTCTCAGCCAAAGTTCATCCACTCGTTATCTTCAACATATGTGATTGCTTCGTCAGACGACCTGACTCAGCTGAGCGAGTTATCGGGACCCTTCTCGGATCTGTTCTTCCCGATGGAACTGTTGATATTCGTAACTCCTATGTCGTTCCTCATAACGAGTCCTCTGATCAGGTCGCCGTTAATTTCAACTCTTTTGAATTTCAGTTTTTATATATTATTTTATGTTATATTTTCAGTTAGGAATTATGATATATTCTGATAGAATTATTGAAATAGTAATGAATGAGGTTTTGTATTAAGTTTAGTTTAGATGCTTTTTTTATTTATTTACGACGTGTTTAAGTCTCAGTTTTAATGATTTGTAGCGATTCTGTTAGGCGTTGTTAACTATTCGCTGTTGTTAGGTTAGTAGTTACTAATAATTTTGAACTAGTGATGAATGAGATTTTACATTAGTGATTTTCTAGTGTTAGTTTATAACAAGTTGTTAAATTTGTTGAACTAGTGATGAATCAGATTTTCTTTTCAAGTTTTGGATATAATGAATAGCTTAATTGACTGTTCTTGTATGATTTGACGTGTTATGTTGTAGGTTGCTTTGGATATAGATTATCACCACAATATGCTTTCGTCTCACCAGAAGGTCAATCCCAAAGAAGTGATCGTTGGATGGTAATTTTTTCAACTCTTTGTAATGTCAAATTTGCACAATTGTGAATTATGTTTGTGTTGTATTTGGAGCACTTAAAGATTGAACAATGATAAGCAATTGCTACCTGATTGATTCATATGTTTTTTTTTCCTAGACTAAAAAGTGTGCCAAGATGAGTGGTTATTGTTTCTGATTCTTGTGTTCATTGATATGGGCTGTATGCCAAACACTATTTTTTATTGTTAGCACTTGGTATTTACTTAATTGGGGGTTTATATTTCAAAATCGAAGTTTACGATTTTTTAAAGGTTTCTACTCTTGCTGCTTGAGTAAATTTTATCTAGCTAACATGGAAATTAGTCGGAATGTGTTGTTGATTTGTTAATTTAATTTATCTCATCTTGTTAATCATGCTTGACAAGCAATGCATGGACATATACATATGTTAGTTTGCCTGTTATATTGGTTTGGATTTTGAATATAAGCTACACAATTTAGGGCTAAGATTTTTGATAGGAGAAAGATTAGCTATAAGAACAATAGTTTACCTTGGAATTTGATTTAATCTACCATGTGAAGATGCTAAATTTTTCTTTAGGCTGTGGCATGTCAATCTTCTTTTTCACAACTCCTCTCTAGAGTTATCTTTTAAATTTCAGAACCTATATGCAATGTGAAGTTGGAACATTGAATTTTTCTTGGCGAGTTTTAAACATGTATCTGGAAATTGTAGATGCTGCCCATTAACATGTTGTGGTTGTGAGCGCGTACTTTTTTTATGTTTATTTCATATTCATGTTATTCATTAGATTATAGATTTATATCTTCGACTGTTAGACTGCTTTAGTGGATAAACAAGGTCCTTTGCAAGACATAAGCTGATAAAGATTATATAGCAGACAACTTAACTCATAGTTAGAGTATCGTGGGTTTAAAGTAAATGAGTGTTTAAGTTCTTTGTTTGAAAGGAAGTCATCAGGTTTCTGAATATTTTTGTCGTGCCTCAACTTCATCTACTAAAAGACGACTCGAATTAACATTGTTTGGAAAGTATTTAGTTTGAATTTGCTTGTTTGAATTGCAAAAAGCTGTGAAGCTTCTGATATTGTTTGTATGACATCCAAAAATAATATTGCATCTTTAAGTCGTATGATTATGTCGTAGTTTCTAAAGCTTGCCGGTCACAGTTATATATGACAAGTGTAAATTGTAAAGTTTCATCCATCTTTATCTTTACTCATATAAAGAGGCGATATATTGCACCAAAAACCAACCCAAACTCCAAACCTACTTTTTAGGCTACGGTGCCGTACCTATATTAATTCTTATCTCATTTTTTATTCAAAACATTTTTAGTTATTCCTACATAAACACTTCCCCTCATATTCAACTTTTCATAAAACCCCCACCTTCATTCCATTTGTTTACCCCCTACACAACCACTTACACCCACAAACTCACATTTTTACCACTGTAACCAGTTAAGTCGCAACCGCACGGCTAGTCTTTTATATGCTTAAACGTGCTCTCCGCATGCTGTATCTTGTCATATACAGTATAATTTAACTATCTTGATAAGTTTATTTTGAACATGGAACAATTTCAACAAGTTGATCAAGCTATTTTAATTTTTTTGTAGGTTTTCAACTGGATTTGGTGTCACCGGTGGCAGTGCTCTCATTCATGATTTTTATTCTAGAGAAGTTACAAACCCTGTTCATTTGACAGTTGACACTGGATTCACAAATGGAGAAGCTTCAATAAAAGCTTTTGTGTCTGTTAACTTGTCTTTGGGAGATCAGCAACTTGCTGCTCAGTTTCAAGAAATTCCTTTGGATCTGCGTATGGTTGAAGCTGAGCGTGTTGGATGTATGTGTTTTACACTCTATTTTCTTTCATTCATTTTATCGTCAATGGTAAAAGTGTCATCTTATGTTGGTACCGTCCAATCGTTTTATAAAGGTCACATTTAAAACTGGCAAATTGTTTAGCTTAAAAGATACCCCATAAAGCATAAACTCTGCTTTGGAAACCAAAAATAAAATTTTAACTTGTAAGGTGTGGTCATACTCTATATTCTTCAGTGAGCTGATCTTGCATTATGTATGTAATGCTTTAAGAATGTCTTGGCATTACTTTATCCTTTTCCTGCTACTTTTTTATGGATTAAGGAGTGCTTTGTCTATAGATAATCTTGTATCAGAGATCAGAAAACAGAATCACACAAACTTAACTTCCATAGTTGCACAAATAGTTATCCAGACATTACATTTTGTCAGCTACTCAGCTGACCCGCTGCTGATGATTAAACTAATATTTGAATTGATTGATTGTAGTTGACATTCTCAAGACCACAGCAGTTGACAAACTTCCAACTGACATGGAAGGAATGGAAGCCACAATGGAACGGTTGCTAGCCTTGATAGATGATACCTACAAATACGTTGATGATGTTGTGGTGAGATTGGTTCATTACTAGTTACTAGTATTGTAGCAGGATATTTATGTTCTAAACATCAATTTTCATCCTTTCAGGAAGGTCGTGTTGCACCAGATAACAACATTGGAAGGTTTATATCTGATACTGTATCTTCCATTCCAAAGATATCCCCACCTGCTTTTGATAAGCTTGTGAATGATAGTCTTCAGGTAAAAAAGATATACCTCACCTTGATTTCATTTTAACTTTACCACATTTTTCTATCACGAAAGAAACCCTTCCAAACTTAGATGCTTGCTAATTCTTAAATTACTCTCAACTTTTCGAAGACTGTTAGGATCATAAATGATCCAAACAGTAGTCCCTTCAGTTCATCAAACATAGGAAGACCATTAAAGATTTAATTTGTCTTTTGTCTAATTGTTTTTGATGTTCATGCTACTTTTCTGTCATGTGACAGGACCAGTTGCTCTTACTATACTTGTCAAGCATTACAAGGACACAACTCAGCCTAGCAGAGAAACTAAACACTGCTGCCCAGATCCTTTAATCAAATATTTTTTTCGTGTTGGTTCTATTTCTGCCGAAGTGGGTTTTGCTGAAATTGTCGTGACTTAGCTTTGGCTCAAGATTTTGTGAAATCTTTGAGGTTGGTTTTGTTAGGAAATGTTTGTAATAAGGTTTTGGACTTGTAATAGATTGTCTGCAGAAAATTTACTGCCGCAACTGATACTTATGGATGCTGCTGCTAAACTGAGGCTTAGATTCAGAAAGTTGTCTACTGCTGTTAATTTTTATTTTCTATGTTTTTGTAGTTTCTAAAAACCCCCGAGTTGTCTGTTTTTTTAAACAACTAGACCACTTCTGCTGAATTGATCATCTGTATTTTTGGAAGTTGTTGGTACACCATCTCAAAATCAGTCGGCAGATCATAAAATATACTTGTGAAGTGTTCGATCAATTTTGATGCGTCACCATATTATAAACATGTGTTACCGGAAATAAAGTGTTAGTTGCACTTGGTCATTATGTAGTACACGTGAAAGTTCAGATTTGAGGCGAGTATTTTTCATAACAGATGCAGTTGCTGTGGTGTGTAGGCATGTATATTAGTACCATTTTAAGGTGAATGTAAACAAAGTATAATCTCAATAGATTATTAAATCATTAGATTAAATTAGGATCAGATGAGACAGCCACAGCCAATCAAGAACCTTTTTTGAGTTGAGGGACTGGTCATTGGTTGGGAAAAGGATTAAGATCGCATTGCTCCGTTCGGAAAAGGAAAAAAAAGTATTGCATTCTTGATTGGGCTTTGTGCATCTATATTTGCAAAAGGAAATTGTTTGTCGATTGCTTTTAGAAACAAAGTGGTGTATGCCTAGGTGTATCATATTGGTAATGTTTTAAAACCCGGGTCAAGTGACCGGAAGCCGGTTTTGGCCAAAAAAGCCGGTTTTGGCAAAAAAACCCGGTTGAACCGCCGGTTAAACTGGTTGAACCTGTTCACATTGACCGGTGACTGACTGCGTCATTTTAAAAACGGTTTTTTAAAAACAATGGCATTATTATCTCATACAGTCAATTAGTTTCGGGTAGCTTGGGCTCGCGCTTGGGTACAATTAGCGGGGCTTGGCTTGGACTATTTTTTTTTAAATGAGCTTTAACATATTTTTATTTGGTTCGTCAAAAATGGACTAAGTTTTGTCTTAGCTATTTTTCACGTATATACATAGCAAGTCGTTATTCAGTGGGTCATAACAAGTATCAAATAATGTATAACGACACAGTACTGCAAACACCTCGCCGAAGATGCGCGGGTTTGCAAACCTCGTTATATTTACATAGGTTGTGAAATGTATTATTGTTTAAATTATATACTCATGTTTTCTTTCAAGGAAAATGATATTGAGAACTAAATGTATGATTAATTTTATGCTTAAATGAATGTGGAAGATCGGAAGTTGTCTAATAGTTTGTGAAGAACCGGGTCACTTTACTATCACCAACAGAATGAACACACACAAGATTAAACATATATTTAGGCATGTCAATCGATGCTCTTCTTTTAATACCTAATTTTTCTGCGGTTTTAATCATTTAACTTCATTATCACTATAAGAGAGCTAGTGTAGTAACGCCGTCAACGGCGTTTGGGCCTGCGATGCAGGCGTTAATACACCGAACTGGCCGGCGTTACCAACGGCGTTGGTTGTTTGTGAAAAAATAAAAAACTCATTTTTACCCTCAAATACGGCTAATATATATTTTTTACCTATCCCCCACCCCCCCCTCCCCCAATTTGAAAAGTTACCCTTGTAAGCCCCTAACGGCTAGTTTTCAAAAAAATATATATTTAAATTTTTTTCACTTTTACCCCCTAACGGCTAATTAAAAAAAAAAATCATTTTACCCCCCACACAACTCACTTTATATACATACACTATTTCCAAATACAATTCATAACAAGTTCACCACTCTTCAAATACAAATATACATCTTTTTAGCAATAAAAAAAATGTCCGAATTTCCCAACAACAGTTTTACGATTCCTCAAGATGGTTGTTGGGACACCTCCTGACATTACGCGTCGATGACGTGGGAACAGTTTCAACAACACCAACAAGAAAACAACAAGCTTTTTTCCTGATGGCAAACATCACAAATCTTAAACCGTGGTGTATTCCAAGATCAACAACAAAATCCCACCCTCATTCACATCAGAAATTCACAATAACTCACTCTAACCTCAACAAGTCGATTCGCAAAAAAAGACGATTTTTCGGCAAAAGGGGGGGAGAAAACAAATCAAAAAGGGGAAAAAATTTTGTTAAAGAAGCCCCAACAGAACCGTTTAGCAGAGGGCCGTTGGTACCAGGTCTCAGAGAATTGCTTTTTGGAACAGGTTACGTGGCCGTTTTCAGAAGATAATACGTCGGAAGGTCACAAAGCATTAAACGTTTTGGTATCGGGTTTTGAACGTGTCAATTCGAAATTTTTTCAAAACGTATCATAGGATATGTTGACTAGCAATGGAATACGTTGAAATTGCCAATTGCCAAAAAAGTTTCCAAGCTGCGTACACGAACGGGCAAACGTTTTGGGGAAATAGTGGCGAAAACGATATGGATATGATGAAAACGGGCTCAAAGTATTTTCCGTGACGAGCATATATAAAATTGGGTATCGTTTACCAAAGAGATGCTGGGGCCATTTTTGAAATTCCACCCGATATGGGACGCACATAGAACAAGTTGACTTAACGGAGCGTCCAGGGGCTACCAAGTGGTCGATTCGGTCACGATGCACGCAGTGCGGCCGGCAAACCTCGGCCCGCCAAGAAAAGCAAACTCGAGCGCAACTGCGAGCACGATGGAAAGTATGAGCGTCAACCCAATTCGGGGAGTTAATGGAGCCAGGGCTTTCTGTCTGAAACGGGAAGCCGCCGAAAAGGTTTCTATGCTCAAGCCGAAAAAGACCGCACATCTGCGGGTTGGTGGAGGTTGAGTTTATAGCTACGTTCGCACCAACGGATATGTGATGACTACGAAGCCTATTGGACCTAAGAAGCAAACGATTAATCAAAAACAAAATGAGAAATGATTTGGGTGACGGGGACGACGAAGACGAGTATAGAGTCCCAAATATTAGCTTTCTTCGGGAGGGAACTAGAGAAAATCAACGAGTTACGATAGTTCCAAATACACCATAATAGCGTTCCCCCTACACCTTCAAGACCCAAACGAGCTTTGGGGGAAATATGCACGTTAGGAAGCCAATCATACCATTCCAAAAAGAGGTGAGTGGTGTTATTTGGTGTTATGATAAGAGGAGTGGTGTTGGTGTTGGTGTTGGTGTTATGCTGATGTGGCGCTGACGTGACGGCAAAAAAATGGTGTTATGGTGTTACTCACCTAGGGCTCTAACATACATTCAAAACGACAACATCGAATGATCTTTTTGTGGGTTTTTTCTTACATTTGGGTGGTTTAGAGTATGATGTATGATATTAACGCGTTCGGTGTTTTGATTTGCGTTCAACGCGTTAAGTAAGATTGCTATATCGCTTAACCATACTTATCAGTCTAACTCTGTCATCATGACATGTAGCAAATATTTGGATTATGTAAAAAAAAAGGCAAGAATGACCGAAGTTTACTTGTAATTTAAGTACTACAATACTATTGTGATAAGGTCTAGGTTTTGGTTTCGATCATCCCTCTTCCTTTGTGATCATGTTTTTATTGAAGAATAAATAAATCTTATGTTTTTAATTGATTATTATCAGATTCGACATGGCCTTGGATTAGTTTGTGCTTTTGATTGAATTTGAATCTTTCAAACCTGTTTTTTTCCTAAAACCACTAGATCTCCCTCAATCCAAAAAATTTTTATCATTCAAAATGCACAATCCATAACCGAAGCATTCACCACCTCTAACGAATCTCAAACTCAAGAATATCACTTCATCTGTTTAAGTGACGAATTTCCCTGACTCTAACCCGTCCAGGGACCCTTTGAAGGGATGAGCGATTACGGTACGGTCCGTTGATGTTTTAATCCCTTCAAAAAAATATCAAAGCAGGGAAGAATTTTGCCTTTTGTTCGGATTTACTAATGTTATTGACTTGAACGTTTGGGTGGCGAATCGAATACCGTTAATGATTGGGGCCATATATCATCTTTATGCGAATCGAGTTCGTACTTCGAAAAACCCCGCTAAGCTAGTTTGTTAACTGTCCCATAAACCTTGTCCTAATCTTCATATTGCTAAATCAAGCATTTCCGTAATCTCATTTGCCTCTGTTCTCAAGGAGAGGAAGACACTGATGAGGATATTTCATCCGAGGACGACGAACCAAAAGCTGATTCGAAAATTGGAGGTGACAAACTGGTGGAGGACAGTGATGATGAAGTTATTTCTGAAACTAATTTTAGAGTTAATTCTGCTTCATCTAATGCAGATTTCAGCAGTGTCAAAGAGGCGGAATACCAATCGGAAGACCCGTTCGGGATTTATCCATTGTTGAACAAAGATCCCAAAGGTGTTACTGTTGATGTTAATTCATCCTTATCCCACCCTCCTGGGTTCACCCCGGAGGGTTCTAAGCAGGAGAATGATCACATTGTTGTTCCGGAGGAGGAGAATGTCACTTATTCTGTACCCGACAAGGAGAATTTATCACATGTTCATCCAAATTTTATGCAAAAAGCTCAGGTAGTTTCTGATAACGAATCCAACAGTGGAACACATACTTTTAATCACTCACATAAGGCACCTTCTGGTGGTTCAATCTTGGAAATTCTTGATGGTATGATCCGTGTTGGGCAATCTATGGGCTATAAAATGGATGGGTGTACGAAAGACATTGAACGGATCATTGGTATGCAAGGAGCTGATGCCGTTCCCAAATGAAGATTCTCTCTTTAAATATCCAAGGTCTTGGTCACAAGACTAAAAAGGAGTGGGTTAAGGAGTTAAACACTAAACATAATATCAATTTCTTAGCATTACAAGAGACGAAGTTGGATCGTATTTCTCACATGGATGTTAAATTTTTATGGGGCAACTCCAACTATCAGTTTGTTTTTAGCGAGTCGGTTGGAAACTCGGGTGGTATTCTATGTGTTTGGGAGGCGAATGTGTTTCATAAAGACTTTGTCTCAGTTTCTGATAATTTCATTGCCCTTTATGGGACTTGGATTCCTACTAAGTCCAAGGTTCTCATGATAGTGATATATGCTCCCCAATCTCCTGCTCTTAAACGGGTTCTTTGGGATTACATTTCGTCCTTGATTTCACGTTGGAATGGTGAGACTGTAATTATGGGAGACTTTAACGAAGTTCGCTCGGTTGATGAAAGACTCGGATCTACGTTTAATCATTCCAGCGCGAGAGTTTTTAACAACTTTATCTCGTCATCGGGTCTTGTGGAGGTTAAGATGGAAGGTTATTCCTTTACGTGGTCTCTTTCATCCGGGAAAAAAATGAGTAAATTGGATCGGTTTCTCGTCTCGGAAGGTATCCTCCTGTTATTCCCTTCTATCACGGCGATATGTCTTGATCGTCATCTTTCGGATCACCGGCCTATTATTCTTAATGAGATTCGGACTGACTATGGTCCGGTTCCATTCCGGACGTATCATTCTTGGTTTTTGATTGCTGGCTTTGACACCATGGTGGAAAATGCATGGAACTCTTTTTCCCATTCGGACTCTAATAGTCTGATTAGATTCAAGAAAAAGCTTCAAGATTTGAAGAAGATTATCCGTACCTGGATTAAAGATAAGAAGTCTCATCATAATGGTGTTCTTAATACTATTAAAGAAGATTTGATTCGTATTGATAAAAATCTGGATAGTGGGGTTTGTTCTGATGAGACTTTATCAAATAGGAGGGATTTAATGCATAGACTTCATGTTCTTAAACAGTTGGAAGTAAATGATTTTGCTCAGAAAGCTAAAATTAAATGGGCTGTAGAAGGCGATGAAAATACGAAGTTCTTCCATGGAATTATTAACAAGAGACGTTCGCAATTGTCTATTCGTGGTGTTTTTGTAGACGGAGATTGGCGTACTGATCCGGAGGAGGTTAAAGAAGTGTTTAAAGAACATTTTGCCACTAGATTTAAGCAGCCTGTTCATGATCGTCTTAAGCTTAATATCTCATTTCCTAATCGTTTATCCAATGGCCAAGTCGAAGATCTTGATCGATGTGTGTCCAGAGATGAGATTCGTGCGGCAGTTTGGGATTGTGGAGAAAACAAGTCACCAGGTCCGGATGGTTACACATTCGAATTCTTCAGAAGATATTGGAATTTCATCGGCCCTGATTTTTGTTCAGCTGTTGAATGTTTTTTTAGTAGTGGCTGTTTCCCGAAGGGTAGTAATGCGTCGTTCATTGCTTTAATTCCGAAAGTAATGGATGCTAAGTTCGTCACTGACTTTAGGCCGATAAGCTTGATCGGAAGCGTGTATAAAGTGGTTACAAAAATCCTTGCCAATCGCTTGACAACGGTTATTTCGGATCTCGTCTCCGACTCCCAATCAGCCTTTATAGCCAATAGGCAAATTTTAGATGGTCCATTTATCTTGAACGAGTTATTATCTTGGTGTAAGAGGAAAAAGAAGCAGGCTTTGATTTTTAAAGTCGACTTTGCTAAGGCCTACGATTCTGTTCGCTGGGATTACCTTCTTGATGTTTTGCACGCTTTTGGTTTCGGTCCGAATTGGTGTAAGTGGATTCGTGGCATCTTTAGTTCCGCTATGGCTTCAATCTTGATTAATGGGAGTCCTTCATCCGAATTTCCTTTCTTTTGCGGGTTAAAACAAGGAGATCCTTTGGCGCCTTATTTATTCATTCTCATTATGGAGTCACTTCACATTTCTTTTTCTAGAGCTGTCAGTGATGGATTTTTCAAAGGGATCGATATTCAAGGTTCGACGTCTATCTCTCATCTTTTTTACGCCGATGATGCCGTTTTTATTGGGGAATGGTCTGAAGCTAATTTGGTTAACCTGGTCAGAATCCTCAAATGTTTCTATTTAGCTTCGGGCCTTAAAATTAATTTAATTAAGAGTCAACTGTTGGGTGTCGGCGTTCCTCGGTATATTGTTCATCAGGGTGCCTCGTTAGTAGGGTGCGCTGTTTTGCAAACTCCATTTAAGTACCTTGGAATATCGGTTGGAAATCAGATGTCTCGTAAATCTGCATGGGAAAATACGATCCAGAAGCTTCATTCTCGGTTATCCAAATGGAAGGTTAAAACTTTGTCCGTGGGTGGTAGATTGACACTTCTTAAATCGGTTCTTGGTTCTTCCCCTCTTTACAATATGTCGATTTACAAAGTCCCTAAAGGTGTTTTACATGATATGGAATCGATTCGTAGTAAGTTTTTCAATGGAGCTGATTTGTCGGAGAGGAAAATTACTTGGGTCGCATGGGATAGAGTTTTGGCTTCTAAGAAAAACGGTGGTCTCGGTGTGTCCAGTTTCCATGCGCTCAATAGAGCCTTACTTCTTAAGTGGGTGTGGCGGTTTATCTCGCAAGATGGGTCTATCTGGTCTCGCGTTATTAGAGCTATATACGGGACTTCGATTGATCTTCATTCGACAAAATATACTTCAAATTGGTGTTCTATTCTTCGTGAAGTCCAAGTTTTGTCCTCGAAAGGTTTCGACTTTGTGTCCCGATGTAAGAAACGTGTTGGGAATGGCTGCAACACCCGGTTCTGGCTGGATATTTGGGTTCTGGATTGTCCTCTTAGTATCAGGTTCCCTCGAATCTTTGCTCTCGAGATAGACAAAGAAGTTTCTGTTTCTGTTAAAATGGGAGCTAATTCTATAGTTGATTCTTTTCGTCGTCCGATTCGTGATGGTGTTGAGCGTCAACAGTGGGGGGATTTATCTTCGATTCTTGATACGATATCTCTTTCTTCTGCCAATGACAGGTGGAGCTGCGATGTAAATGGTGACGGTATGTTTCGAGTTAAAGATATTAGGTCCTCTTTAGATGATATTTTTCTTCCTTCTTCGGCTTTAGCTACGAGATGGGTGAAGTATATCCCGATCAAGATCAATATCTTCATATGGCGTGCTCGTCTTGATCGTCTTCCTACTAGATCTAATCTTGCTAATCGTGGGGTTGTTTTAGATTCTCTTCTTTGTCCAATTTGTGGTTCGGTTCCAGAGGATGCTTCCCATTTCTTATTCCAATGTGGATTGTCTAAGCTTGTTTTTCGTAAGATTTGCCGGTGGTGGGATCTTGTTCCGAATGATATGTCGTCCTTTTCCGATTGGGATGTTTGGTTCTCCGGCATTCGTTTGCCGTGTAAGCTTAAGCTTATCTTGGAAGGAGTGTTCTATGTAGCTTGGTGGCATATTTGGAGGTTTAGGAACCAGTCTATCTTCGCCGAGACCCCTCCGAGACGTTCGGTGCTTTTCGATGATATTGTTTCCCGTGCTTTTGATTGGTGCGTTAGTAGATGTAATAGCTCTTTTTCTTGGGATAGTTGGTTGAAAAACCCGAACTTAATCTCTTTGTAATTTCTTTCTAGCATCTTGCTAGGTTCTATTTAATTTGCCGTTCAAAAAAAAAATAAATAAAATAAGGGTACCTATAAGAGGGTCCGGTATAGTAACGCAACCCAGCGTCACTTTTGACGTGAAAAATCTTTTGGTGACGTCACTTATGTGCTACCACATCGTAACTTAGCGCCAATTTAGTGGCGTATGCTACTTCTTTTTTCCCTATTTTTTTTCAATTGGTTTTGTGTATGAGTGTAGTGTTTTAATCGTGTATGGTGGAGCTCAAATGACCTATTATTAGTGAAAGTGAATTGATTTGCACACTAATTTTTTTATTGGGACGCTTTTTTCAGTGCATTACATGCTTGTACAGTATGCTTTAACTGCTTCTATAGTGAGTATCCCAATCAAATATTTGAGTGTGCAAATCACTAGCCTTAGTGAAAGAGTGTTTTGATGTATAAGTATTAAAAGTGAAGATAGGACATGGGTGGGAAAAAAATTATTTTGACATGTCATTATACCCAGGGTTCTGAATAGCGCGTTATAGCGGCGCCATAGCGCGAAGCGTGACCTCCACGTTACGAAACAGGCCAAGACGTCATCTTGAGGCGTGGCGTGCAATAAGGCGCCATAAAGCTGGCTATAGCGCGCTATAGCGTGATTTTTTTTGAAGCTTTAAAAAATTTCATGGATTTGAGCTTATTTACAAGTATTTATGCTTTGGGTTGTATGGGATTCGGGCTTAGTAACTCCGTTACTCAATTTTAAGCCTAGTAGCTAACTAATATTGACCACTCTATAAATATTTTTTGCCGCATTGAGTCACGCCTTAAAAACGTTATGACGCAACGCCTCACGCTAAAGCTTGAGGCTTGGATATGCCGCTACGCCACGCTTCACGCTATTTATAACCTATTGAGGCTATGGATATGCCCCTGCTAAACGGTAACGCGCCCACGCATTTCCACCATACGCTATTTTAAAAGACCAAGATTATACCTGAAGCACATTAAATAACAAATACAGAAAATGACAATAAGACCAAAAGAAAAATAATAAATAACCAATAAATGGAAATCCTATTTTTGTGGGAAAAACATGTAAAAACTTGAATAATAAGGTAAATTTTTTTTTTTTTAAATTACGTTAATAAATGTGGAAACAATTCACATTACTTTTCACCCTAATAGAAAAAAAAAATCACATACTTTCTATAGAAAAGAAAAAGATATCTCACCAGACCGAACGGGTGTATTCATGCATATAAGATATACATAATATTAGCATTTATTGTACTACTCGCAAGTCATGCTCAAAAGTAAAGATAAGGTATCAAACTAATAAAAGAGTGTTTTGAAGCAACTAACAAAAAACAGTTAGATTTAGGTTCATTTGGATACAAAGATTTTTGTGGATACCAGGGGACCAATCTCCACCTTTCATCTTCATCTTAATCTAATGGATAAGATTAAACCAAAAATTATTTTCAACCTTTTTTTTCAAATCTTAATATCTCTCAAACCGTTAATCGTCAAGCGAAAAAAAATATACCATCACGATGAGCATTTAATTATCTTTCTATAGATATCCACTTTGATATACTTTCGACAAAAAAAAAATTCTGTTTTTTTCACATTTTTTTTGACTTTTTCTCATTGAAACTTGCATGAGAATCATATATGATATTTAGATTTACTGTTAAATCATATATGATGTTAGTGTTAAATCATATATGATTGTGTTATGTCATATATGATATTAGTGTTATGTCATATATGATATATTTAATTTTAGTGTTAAATCATATATGATATTAGTGTTATATCATATATGATTTTTAATGCAAATTTCAACAACGGAAAAATAAAGAGAAAACAACGTGAAAAACGGAAAAAACGAAAAAAAAACTTTTTCTCGAAAAAACGTGAAAAACGTAAAAAAAAGGTGAAAAACGTAAAAAAAGTGAAAAATCTGAAAAAAAACATGGAAAAAATATGAAAAGGACGTGAAAAAAACGTAAAAATTTTTTTTGTCGAAAGTATAACAAAGTGAATATCTATTGAAAGATAATTAAATGCTCGTCGTGATGGTATATTTTTTTACTTAACAATTAACTGTTTAAGAGATATTTAAATTTCTTTTTAGATGTATGGTGTGGATGAGTCCCCTAGTATCCAACTTTTTTTGGTATCCAATATAACTCTCCTTTTATTTTATTAATTAGGAAACTTTTAATTTTAGTTGGTTTAGGATTATGATTCTAGGTCTATATAAACTAAATTCCAGCATATTGTAATTCATTCTATTCAATTGAATCAATATTATTCAGATTTCTTTTATACGTGTTTTCACGTTTTATCCTTCTGTTCCTACGTGAACTAGAAACCAGCCTAGGTTTCTTGGCATTTGCCATTAACCTGTTCATTAGCGTTGGCTATGAACGAAACTAGCTTCCGCTGTCCTACATCAGGTGGTAATCAGAGCAGGTCTACCCTGAGTGATAACCCTTGGTTCCATCATATTCGATTCATCGAATTCGAACTATCAAGTTCTGGCAAGTTATCGTATTAGGTTTCTCCTAATTCTAACTCCAGGTCATCTATCCCTGTATTCTATTTTCTCAACAAAAAAAAAACTTTTACTGTTCATCGTTACTATTCATTCGTACTGTTCATCGGTTCGTACTATTCACGAAAAAAAAGTTTATTTTTTAAGTGACCATGACCGATAATACCGCACTTTTGCAAGCCCTACAAGCGATTCAACAACAACTGCAGCAACAATCACAGCTACTATCACAACAACTGCAGCACCAATCACAACTACTGCAGCAACATTCACAACAATAGACGAAACAAAAGGCTCGAATCTTGGATGCCATAGAAAATCTAAACTTTCGAGTGAGGAGAAAAAAATCAGCTTTTACATAAGAAAAAAATAAT
>BQNB010156476.1:0-13045 GCA_026074375.1 Tanacetum coccineum | reverse complement strand
ACCTGTCCAAGGTATGTTTACACCCATGATTTGGTTCCGTATGCAAAAGTTCGAGAAATAGGTGGTTTGGGGAACAAGTTTAAATGGTTTTGGGTCTAATGGAGCCGATGTTATTAATCTTTGTAGATAGAAATAGTGACATACATGTTTTTTGTTGAGGTGTTTAGTCAAGCATTTCTAAGCTATAACCCTCTGCTGCTTATTACTCAGAAAACAAAGAGGGCGCCAAAGGTGGAAACTGGAACTCGGAACGTCGATGCATCTATGGATGAGTGGTTGGAGGTTGGTACCTCTCACCTAAAAGCTTCCTCAACCTTGTTTTTGTTCATTAGTTTACCTAGCTCACAAAATCTATCTTCATTAAAAAAAATTTAGCTCTTGATCTTTTAAAGTACTATACGTGATGGTTATGTGGCTAAGCAAACTGTGGGTGGGTCGGGTATAAATGGTCACATGTATTCAGGTGACCTACCTTAACCTTTTTTTTTACTTTATTAAATAGTTACTGTAATGAATCTATGATCACTAAAAAACTAGATTATTGGAATAATAATCTACAAGCATTTGAGTTTAGGTCTCAGCGGTTAACTGTAAGGAATCTACCAACAATCTTACATTCTTGCCAAAAAATGCCAAAAAAACACTAAAGTTTGCTATATTTAGACCATCATTTTCTAGGAAATGGACAAAAAGCTCCACACTTCGCAAACTGAGGGATCAGGATGGAAAAGCACCAATTTATTGGATGGTAGTTTTCTGCGCTTATCCATCCACAGCTTGTCCAATGATATCACAAGCTAGCAAACTATTCTGTAAAAAAACATGCAATAAAGACCAAAACCCAAATAAGCTTTTCGTATTATTCTATCTAGTTGATGCTAATAGGTTTTATGATATGATGGTAAAAAGGTAATTTTAGTTTCTTCCAAAAGAAGCTTTTTGAAATAAGCTGGCCATGGATGATTGACTAATCAATTGTTTATATTTCCAGGGAACTGCTTACACTCAATCAAAGGCCGGCAAGATAAAGAAGAAGAAGTAGATGTGAGTTGGCATAAAGAATAGATTCTTGTAAGTTATGTTTAGTTGAGAAACGCCACTGAGACAAGTATACCCACTACACTGTTGTAGAATGAGGGACACACTTTTACTTGAATCGTTTTCTTGAAGATTTTGACATGTTGAGTCTCGTTTAACACTCATTTAGCTATTTAAGATAAACATTTAGCATAAGCTTATTCACTATCTTATATGCCTTGAGATATCGATCAAGAGTCCATGTCAAATGTACCTTTACTAGATTATGTAATGCTCTGGAGATACGATCCACAAAACAGGAATGTAGTGTGAGGACATGACGTAAATGTTAAGGAACCTCGAGTATGAGGCTTATGTGTTGGGCCTCATGTTTAAAATGTTTTTTTTTTTTTTGCTATATGGGTTTTTTTTTTAATATAATGGGTTGTACGTTTGTGACCATATCGATTATTTTAAAGTTATTAGGTATTGAAGATGTTTCCGCGGGTATTTTTTTTTATCTGAATAAATCGAAACTTTTGTAATATTTTTTTTCTCTCCTACTTTGTGCATACAAATTTAAAAAAAAAACAAAATAATTATTAAAAAAAAAAACTAAAATCGGGCTGACCCAAAATGGGAGCCCGTTACTGTAGCAGGTGAATGTGTATATTAGTAATAATTTTTTTTATATGCCTTATGTGTTAGGCCTCATGTTTAAAGTGTTTTTTTTTTGTTATATGGTTTTTTTTAATATAATGAGTTGTACGTTTGTGACCATATCGATTATTTTAAATTTATTAGGTATCGAAGATGTTTCCGCGGGTATTTTTTTTATCTGAATAAATCGGAACTTTTGTAATAATTTTTTTCCCTCCTACTTTGTACATACAAATTTTAAAAAAAAACAAAATAATTTAAAAACAAAAAAAAAAACAAAAATCGGGCTGACCCAAAATGAGAGCCCGTTACTGTAGCAGGTGGCCCACTGTCAAAACGACAGTGGATTTGTCGCCTATTGTGTATATTAGTAATTTAGATTGCAAGATGGTATCTTCACCCTTTTTTGTTTTGTTCCTAGTTTCCGCTAAGAGCACTCGGTGTAGTAACGCCGGCAACGGCGTTGGCCGGCGTTGTCCGGCGTTACTACACTCCACCACCGCGTTGCCCAACGGCGTTGGGCTCTGCGTTGATCGGCCAACGCGCGTTGGGGTGTTTTTTTTTAAAAATAATTTATTTTGCCCCCCCTCCTCCCCAAACGGCTATATTTATGTTTTTAATTACCCTTTTATTTTTGAAAAGTTACAAAAAAACCCCTATGACTGTGTATTAGTGTGTGTGTGTTTATTTTTTGTGTGTGTGTATGCGTTTGTGTGTGTGTGTGTGTGTGTGTGTGCAGATGAGATGAAAAAGGAGGTATTGTTTTTTTTTTAATTTAATAGTGTGTGTCAATAGTGGTATAATACGGTGGTTACATTAACAAAAAAACTACCCATTTTCACCCATTACCCAACTCACAACATTGAGTCGTTGACTATTCAGTCTCGTGAGGTGGTTTTCTAGATAATTTAAGGTGTTTTCAGGTCTATAATAACACATACTAAAAAGTGCTTATTCATTTAAAGATGATTTTGAAGCACAATAAGCTCACATAAGTATTTGGATAGTACCAAGGAGCATAAATTACCTTGTTTCTGCTACGATAGGCTATAATTGAAGGTGTTTGGATAAAATGTCAAACTACAAACCTTCCTCTGATCCTTGGCATAGTATCGTCAAATCATTCTAGCAAGCATATTAAAAACCGAAAATCATTAGGTTCATCATGCAACGTATCCATAAACATGAAAACCAAAAACCATAATCAAAATCACTACTTTTTGGTCATCATAAAAACTACTGTAATAATTTCAAGCGAGTATTCATTAAAAAGTAGCAACCAATCATGATGAGAGTGGGTCTAAAGTTTGTTGAATTCTTATATGCTATTTTAAATAACCATTTTAGTTAGATCATTTTTAATGGGCTGGACTCAAAGCCCTTCTCAGTGATATACATGATACAATAATTTGGGTCTTACGTAGTATAAATCAAGAGTTGTGGATTGATTGTTTGGGCCACTCAAAATTTGTTGTTTTGTGTAATGCTTGTAGTATATAGATAAATTCATAAATAAAATATTTTTAAGCTTGAAAAAAAAAATCTGGTGCTAAAAAGTTATATAACTAAATAAATAAATTATGTAATAATAATTCAGATTATTCGGTTCAATTTAATCAAGTTTTTAATCCGGCTCGGTTTAGGTCGGTTTCTGATTTTACCTTAAAAAAAACTTAAATAACCGAACCGATGAACACCCCTAAAATCGACAAAAGCTTAGCAACTGGTCAAAGTTTCGATGCGGTGGTCCAAACTACCTTGTGACTCCTTTGGAGGTATCGGAAAGAATTTGTTTTCTCAGCTAAGAGGCCCAAGATTGAACTCCTTTTAAATGATGTAAAGTTTTTCATTCAGCTGGATTACGAGTAGGCATAAGAATATTTTCATTAATTGGATTGAGTGGTTCGCAAACCCTTGTAACGCTCTTCTAATCACATTGTAATTGGTTCCTAACGCCAAGTTTCTTGCTTGGCTGTTTAATGCAATCTGCTGTTAAAAAAAAAAAAAATTGGTGGATTGCAAAAAAAAATGACAACGGAATATAATTTGGTCACCTAAGTCTCTTTCAAAAAAAAATATAATTTGGTCACCTAAGTCTAAACACCAAAAGCAAATATTTGAACATTGCTAGAAAAGTAAGCGCTCCATCGAAACTGCAACCATGGTAGTCGATCTAGTGGTTAACCATGTCAAGAGGTATGAGGTTCGCCCATATCGGAGGTGATCAGGAAAGGGTCACGGGATACCCCTATTAAAGACTCGTTATCCCCAGGTAAACGAACATGGAAACCTCGTCCATTAGGCCATATGTCCTAGATGAAACTCTAAATAATCACATGTAAGATCTAAATATAGGATAAAAAGGAGTAATTACATAAATTCTATACTTATGAAACTCTAGTAACAAAAAAAAAAAAAAAACTTAACTCATGTATGCTTCTTGGAAGAATATCTAGCCAGTTTCTTTATAAGATACAAATTATCTTGCTTAAGCAAATCCACACATAAACTAAGTTGTCTTATTACTTCTCTTTTTTCTTCGTCTTTTTGAGCCAATAACTCCTTTTGAAACTTGTTTTCGTCGTGAAGTCTCGCGATTTCTTCTCTAAGGTTTATTACTTCTTCGTTGTTAGATGCACACGAAGATTCTTCCTCCCGAAAATGAGGATCAATGATCTCCGGCGCACCAGAATCTTGATCATGGTTGGAGTCTATTGATTCATAACTACTATCATAGGAGTCATCCACATTTGTGACATGGGAAGTTCGGTGTTGATCATGGCGTAAAGCTAGTGAACGATGGGCTTGGTAGAAATCTTCAATGATGTTAATAAGCTCGGGCCTTTTCTTGTAATACATTTCTGCACGTTCTGCAAAAGAATCTGCATCATCTTCAATCAATTTCAGCATGGTTTCGGTCTTTTCATCTAGCTCTGTATATCATGATTCACATTAGAGTCATTCATTAAATAAAACAAAAAAATCACGAAGCTCACTATAGCAACGCGTTTTCAAAGTAAGTTAGTTGTCCAAAGTTTTTGTAATCACTATTTTAGTGTTCGAGCAAACTCAACTATCAAGGATAAATATTATACATGTAAATATGACCCCGGGAAGTGGCTAAGTGACATAGAAACTCTACTTCTAAACCTATTATATATCCATTTTAATTATTACGAGAGATATCGAGTATTAACATCACTATACTTAAAAAGGCGCACCGGGTCAGGTTTCTGACACCTCTTGCCGAGTTTGAACATTTTGGAGAATATCCTACCAACTTGAAATTCAATTGGCTATAAAATCACTTTCGAAACAACTTCTGCCAAAACACGGCTTAGAAAAAAAACATCTAACCCTCCACACGCCAAATTAGCCTCCAGAAGTGAGTGGTGGAGTAGGTGGGTGGTTATGGCCCGGCGAAGGGAGGTAGGGCTCTGTAGTTGGCGCGAGAGTGGAATGAGCTATGTAGCTTGTGGGATTAATTGGCTTAACCAGTAGCAAACCCACACTAATAAAATTCGTGAATTGCGGTGGTGCTTAGCCCCTGGGGCTTGGGGGTGCGCGATGAGTGCTGTTTTCACCCTGGACTATAATTTTTCTAGTTTCCAAAATCGGTTCATAGAGGAGGAGATTAACTAGTTAATTTTTTAATGTTTTTGTTTTTGGGAAAACAATTGAAACAAAATGCGAACTTCGTGCCGAGATGCGGGTTTTTATAAAGTTGTAGTAGTTTATAAGACCTTCAGTTACGTATATTTTGTACAAGGCATTTAAAAATAAAAAATCCGTTATTAAAACTCTCAAAAAAACTCCTTGCCTCAGTATAAAATAAAAAAATACTAATCATTTGTCGCAAAACAATTTTTTTCTTATACAAATTGTTTATTTGTGACACGCCAATCATATCGCTCACTATGCACTATTTATTCTACATAACTAAACAAAGTCGAAACTAAAAGGAGTATTTTTGCTTACCAAAAAAACGAGTAAACAACCAACCACACAACTTTGATAGTACAGAAAACGGTTTTAGCTAAATCATCAAACAAAAACTTATTTATAGTGCTTAGGATTAAGTTTAAAATTCTTGGTATTAGACAGTATAAATCAGATTGGAATTTTTTTAGGAATGATAATTAGATTAGATTAGTATCAAATAAATATTAGTTGTTTTGTTAAATAGATCAGAACCTCTGAGTAAAGGAGATAACTAACTACTCTACTTTAAAAATAACGATCCAAACACCCTCTTATCCTCTTTGCAATAAAAACCAATCTTAATATGAGTTGTTTTTTTGCTTAGTTTTTTAATCAAACCATTTCCTAGATGCGTTATTTATAAAACAAAAGCATACACATCAAAAATAAGCAACCCCGGCCCAAACACCTTCTTAGACTAGTGGTAATAAGCAAAGTCGTTGAACGCGTCTTGGAGGCATCGAGCATGCGTGCTCCTTATTAAGGTGACCCATGGAGGAAGCGTCTTGGGGCAGAAAATGGAGACTTATCGGTCCGTCCAACCGAGTTGTGGAGATCCGTGTGTGGGCCAAAGGTTAGTTGTGTGACGTTGATTAATTTTTTACATGGTAGTGTATTCATTTAAAAGATAGTATATATTGGGTCGTGAAATGCCTTATTATACTAAATTGTGATGAGGATAGATGGAAAAGAGAAAATGACACGAACGTTGAATGACGGTGATGAATATTTCCGCTAGCCAGGGCCGTCTCGTGGATTCTAGTGGCCCTGTGCCATGACTACACGGAGGCCCCACTAAATTACAAAAGTAAATGTATAAACGCTTTGTGTTTTTTCAATATAGGTGGCATGATTTCTAGAACACATTGAAACAATAACAACAAATATCTAATGAGTACTACTATGGTACCCTATATTACGGAATACATAATACTAAATACATAACAATTAATATTACATAGATCTGATAGATCAAAAGAAGTAAACAACTAATCTAACTAAAAGGTAGCTAAACAGTTAAATTAAAGCTTGAAAAATAAAAAATTGTAGTCTAAAAAGCAAAAATGTTTAAAAAAAAATTAAAAACTAACTTTGAGTCATTACATGATGAATTAAAAGCAAATCTATTAGAACGATAGGATCCATACTACAAGAATATTGCCGCAAGACGATAGGATCGATACTAAAAAAATATGAGAAATTATAACTCCACTCCTAACATCAACAAAAAAACTTTCTACATCCGCATTGTGGCATGTTAGTTCCATCCACCGATCACTAACTATCAATTTTCTCTTTTATTTTTCACTACCACTATTTGTTTGACAACATAACGGTGTGGAAATTTTTTTGTTATAAATGGTGTGGATCTAGAATTCCTCAAAAAATATTGCGGAGGACACTTTAACTCCCACATTGACTGAGCAATTTTTTTATTAACAAATAAATACACAGAAATATTGTTGTATACATCATAAAGTTGTCTTAACACTCTTGGCCTACTACAAATCAATTGTACAAATTAGTACCATTGTATTTAGATAATGACAAAATACTACCTATATATAGTAAAAAGTTTTCAGATTTTGGTGGTGCTCTGGTCCACGCACGTCTGTCCACACAACCCAATAAGCCGCCATCGCCCGCTAGCCCTTAGAACCACCATAACCTCATGCCCGCACCAAATGCCAAGACAGACACAACAAATGTGCAAACATAGAAGACAACAAAAAACATAACCAATCCTGATGGGCCAAATATAGAAAACTAACGCAATAAAATCACTTCAGACTAACAAATATATAATAGATGAAGCTATATTACCTGAAAAAAGAACAAAAGCACAAGTTACTTTGCAGGAAGCTTTCAACTTCAATCTCACACACAAACAAATGAACAAATGCATGAAGAAGATGATTGTTACCGTGTCTATATATAAGAACGGAGGTTTCGTCTATAGAAATTTGGTTTTTTTATCATGAATAATTATCATGGGCCCACTTTGGCGGTTGGGCCAAACGTATTGGCTAGCAATTGTTACCCGTGCGTCAAATCAATGGGGCACAGAGTTTAGGTGGTCCAGAGAGGGAAATTAGTCAGAAAGTGTGAAATTGACTGTTTTGAAGTGTGTGAAGACATTTACTCAGAATGGAATGCAGTTAAACGAGTATGTAAACCGAGCTACTGTGGTGGTTTGATTGTGTAATGTGTCGTTTTAAACGGTTATTTTTGATATTAATTTTTAATACTCAGTGCAACAGGCCTGGGGGATTTGACATAATTATGTTTTTAATATATTCTAATTTTATTTTTTTTCTTCTGTGTTTAAAATTATGTTAAGATATTTATCGGAATCATATGAATAGAATAAATTTCAATATCATTATAATAATCAATGAAACTTGAGGATAATTAGTAATTTTTTTTCTTTTTTGATATACTTGTTTCTGACTCTAACATCTAGTGAGCCAGGCTAATCCACCAAGCGAAACTACCCATTTAAGTACCCGAGACGGCTCAAGTGTACCTCCAAAGGCCACAATTGATTAATATTTCTCCTCGATATATCAACCATTGACATCCACATTTGGGATGCAATTGATATTGTACTATGTTTTATGAATGTAGTTGCATGAGTGTGTCCGCTAAAACTTAGGATTCATTATGCCATACTTTAGTGTATTAAAACCTGTAAAAATTTAGCCACGTAATCGGAATTTAAACATCAAGTTGAGTTATCATAAGCTTAAATATGTATAGAATATAGAAATCTAAAAAACTCAAATAACTATTATGTTTCGTGCATATAATATGTTTTGATTAAACAAAAAATTATCAATTGTATATCTTCAATACATATACGAATGTAAAAAGAGTTTTACTTATTTTTTCGTCTCCAACAGTTTTTTAAGATATAAAAGTGGCCCAGGTTGTTGTATATGATTATAGGCATACACACATGTCAATGGATAAAAACTTTTTGAGAATTTTAAATGTTATTTAGTACGTATTAAAAAGAAAAACAATAATATGTGTTTCGGTGTTTTTCTATTTTGTTGTACAACATGATTTCAGGTCGCAAATTAAAAAATCCACCAAAATTCTTCGGTAGTTTGCATGTATTAAATACTGTTAAATCTTGATTTGAAAGTAAAAAATTGTTACGTTTGTTTTTATTTTTAAAATATAAAGTCCTATGTGAATAAAAAAAAAGTTAAAAACGGTTTATTTTTTATTTTTTTAAAGTTATAACAAAACTTGAAAATTTATAAATTTACACTTAACTCCATATATTTTATTTAAAATTAAGCCCACTTTGGCGGTTGGGCCAACGTTGGGCTAGCTAAAACCAAGAGTTTGAAATGGGTCAAATTTACGTTGTTACCCGTGGCTTCACATGCAATGGCACAGAGGTTTACGTGGCCCAGGTGAGGGGAAATTTTCGTCATGATATGATAGTGTGAAATTGACTGTTTGAAGTGTGTGAAGACATTGTACTAGAATGGAAATACTAGTTAAACGAGGTTTGTAAACTCGCGTTTCGTGGTGGGGTGTTTGTGTAATGTGTCGTTTTACGGTTATTTGATATTTATTGTGATCTATTGATTAACGACTTGCTATGGATATATGTGAAAAATAGCTATGACGGGGCTTAGTCCAGCCTGAGCCCTAGCCCAAGCGACCCGCGAGCCCAAACCCTGACGCTTAGCCTAAGTGCCAGGCTTAAGTGCTCAAGCCCAACTTGGCCCATGTGCCTGCTAAATGTATAGTGTATATAATATAGAAATAGATATGAATAAAATAGAATCAGATTCTACATAAAAGGTGCGTTTTAAAACCAGAAGTATCAAGAATTTAAGTTAGAGCACACGGTATGGTAACGTGGCTGGGGGCGTTATGCTCACGTGGAGCCCGTTATATTCGAACCATTGACATCCACTTTGGGATTGCAATTGATATTGTATATGTTTTATGATTGTAGTTGCATGAGTGTGTCAGCTATACTTAGGATTCATGGTCATACTTTCTGTTAAAACATGTAAAATTTTAGCCACGTAATCGAATTTAAAAGCATCAAGTTGAGTTATCAAAAGCATTAATATTTATAGAATATAGAAATCTAAAAAACTCAAATAAGTATTATGTTTCGTGCATATAATATGTTTTGATCAAACAAAAAATTACCAATTGTATATCTTCAATACATATACGAATGTAAAAAGAGTTTTACGTATTTTTTCGTCTCTAACAGTTTTTTAAGATATAAAAGTGGCACAGGTTGTTGTATATGATTTATAGGCATACACACATGTCAATGGATAAAAACTTTTTGAGAATTTTAAATGTTATTTAGTACGTATTAAAAAGAAAAAAAATAATATGTGTTTCGGTGTTTTTCTATTTTGTTGTACAACATGATTTCAGGTCGCCAGTTAAAAAATCCACCAAAAAGTCTTCGGGTAGATTTGGTATGTGATTAGATACTGTTAAATCTTTGTTTGGAAGTAAAAAATTGTTTACGTTTGTTGTATTTTAAAATATAAAGTCCAGGGGTATAAAGTTTAAGGGGTTATGTGTTTATTTTTTAAAGTTATAACAAAACTTGGAAATTTATAAATTTACACTTAACTCCATATATTTTATTTAAAATTAAAAACCACTACATTTTTATTAATTACCTTCTCTTTTTTTAAGTTTTTTTCTTCACAAAGTTGACACATATATTTTTATGTGTTTTTTTTCTCCATCATTTTTCTCCACCAAAATTTTTTAATTTTGACCAAATTGATTCAATTTTGACATTTTATTGACCGATCAAATCGCACGATTTTGCCTACGTGGCAAAATCAAGCATTCTAATTGGTCCAAGTTTAAAATTCATAAGATTCAATTTGATAAAAAAACTCTGAAATGATGTAATTCTTTTATTATATAAATTATTGTAATCTATTGAATAATGACTTGCTATGTATATATGTGAAAAATAGCTAAGACGGGCTTAGCCCAGCCTGAGCCCTAGCCCAAGCGACCCGCGAGCCCAAACCCTGACGCTTAGCCTAAGTGTCAGGCTTAAGTGTTCAAGCCCAACTTGGCCCATGTGTCTGCTAAATGTATAGTGTATATAATATAGAAATAGATATGAATAAAATAGAATCAAATTCTACATAAAAGGTGCGCTTTAAAACCAGAAGTATCAAGAATTTAAGTTAGAGCACACGGTATGGTAACGTGGCTGGGGGCGTTATGCTCACGTGGAGCCGAGTTGTCAGGTGTTACCATATCGGCCTCCTCAATTGACCAACGGCGTTGGGCGGTGAGTTAAGCCAACAACGTCACTTCAACGTATTTAAAAAAAATAACCCCCCCCCCCCCTCCCCCCTTAACGGCTATAAACGGACACTTTTCAAAAAATATTATTATTATTTTAAATACCCCCTAATATATATTATACCACCATTCAATCATTTTTCATATAAAAACTCAAATCCTCTCTACAAAAAACGCATTCTTTCACAATCAAAGTGATGAATAACGTAACAACCTTTCCGAGGTCGATGACGAAACTGACATTTACTTTATGAAGCAAGCGTACGAGTATAACGAATGGTTACATCAACAAGAAGCTCAACCTCGATTGACCCGTAACCTGATCCACCGTGATCGTGAGGTTGACGAAGAACGTTTGATGGTCAACTATTTTGATGAATATTGTAAGTATCCGTTATACTATTTTCGAAGAAGATATTGTATGAGCCGGAAACTATTTCTAGATATTGTCGAAGGTATTAAATCTTATATTGTTGATCCTCTTCCAAAGCATTCTAAATTCCTTACAATCCAACCCGATGCTACAGGTCGAATGAGTCTTAGTGTTATTATAAAATGCACATCCGCCATACGTCAATTGGCATACAGCAACACATCTGATGCATTTGATAAATATTTGCAAATGGGTGAGCATACCACACGTGATTGTCTAGATAATTTTAATAAGTGCATTATTGATTTGTGCATGTTGAAGTATTTAAGAAAGCCAACATTTGCCGGCATTGAAAATGTATATGCTGCACATGAGAATATTCATGGTTTTCTAAGAATGCTTGTAAGCATTGATTGTATGGGAATGAAAAAATTGTCCAAAATAATAGCAGGGGCAATACTTGAAGTTGTTGTTTCGCATGATTTGTGGGTTTGGCATGCGTTTTTTGGGGTTGCGGTGCGAATCACGATATTAATGTTTTAGATAATTCTCTGTTATTTGACTACCTTCTTGATGACATAGCCCTTGTAGCTCCGTTTTTAGTAAATGAAGTTGGTTTGAAAATGGGTATTACTTAGCCGGCGGAATTTACCCACAGTGGGCAAGTTTCGTCAAATCGTTCATGATCGCAAATGACGAGAAACATAGTTACTTTAAAAAGCGACAAGAAAGTACACGAAAGGATGTCGAACGTGCTTTTGATGTTCTCCAAGGATGTTAGGGAATAATACAACAGCCGGCACGTCAATACCATGTCAACAGGATACGTAGAATCATGTATTCTTGCATCATAATGCATAACATGATTTTAGAAGATCAAGAGATAGCGATTAGTGACTTCAACGAAATGTATGCTAATCTGTCAAGAAATATGCAACGTACGTGAATCGAAAGATGCACAGTCCAACGTCGAAAAGCAAAAGAATTACGAGACAAAGAAACGCATATTAGTCTTCAACGAAACCTTATGAAGCATATTTGGCAAGAAGTTGAAGATCAGGAAGAAGAATTTTAGTCATCGGGGCGTATGTTCTTTTTTTAAATTGTATTTTTTATAATTTTCGTATGTTTTTTTTAAGTATCCTAATTTGTATTTTTATTTAATGAATGAAATATTTAGTTTGTTTAAATAAATGAAAAAAAAGTAGGTCCCAAAATTGATAGGTGTTATTATTGTACGAGTATTTTGGTGTGTTTGTGTTAAAATGTTAAAGGTGAGGTGAGCAAGCCAAAATTGTATTTGATACATGTGTGACCTTTATAAGATAAATTGCATACTTTAATACCTTCTACGCATGTTCATCTTGTGACACAAGTGTACGTGGTTTTACCGGTTCGGGATCGTTTCTGACTCTTTTGGCCACCTCCACATGAACACTTAACAAGGTTTGAACTTTTTACTTCTTGTTTGAAATCCAAAGACGTTCCTACCAGCCTAGTTGTTGGTGGTTCACATTATCATTGAATCTAACTTTGATATTGACCACTAAGGTCTTCCAGAATGTTAAAATAGGGGTGAGCAAGATTGACCAAAAGCGAACCAAATCGAAGAACATATTCAAACCGGTCCAACCGAAACTGCACCGGCCTTATTCGGTGCGGTTTTCAGTTTTATATATTTATGGT
>BQNB010156475.1:0-15264 GCA_026074375.1 Tanacetum coccineum | reverse complement strand
TTTTACTCTTTAAAGTCTAATCAACATATTTAGAGAAAATCTTTATTGATGCTGAAGTCAACATCGTTGGTAAATAAGAATTTTGGTTCAAGTTTATACTTTCGTTTTCTAAAATGAAATTTTTCTATTTGCAAAAATAATGTGTTATTAGTAAGAATTAAAAAAAAAAGAATAAATGTAGTTGGTGAATAAAAAGGATGCAAGTTATAAATCTTTAAATGTTAATAATTAATATACAAACTCTATCGCAATAAAGTACATGAGCATTTGTTGGTTCGCTCCCGATGTGACATCGAAAGAAAGGGTGGAGGATGTATATTTAGGGTTGGTATCATAATAAGTACACGAGCTCTTGTCGGAGGCGTGGCCGATGTGTCATCGAAAGAAAAGTGATACCGATTCCTAGCAATGTAAATAGAAATAAAAAAATGTTGCAAAGATAGAAAAATAAATAGTAAAAGTTTCATTTTCTAAAACCAAGGTATTCTTTTGAACTAAGGTTTGCAAAAGTCTACAAGGCTTTTTCATCGGAAGTTCATGCGTTTCGATTAGTATTCTCCGGATGGGGTGTCAAAAGCCTTAGCACTTACCCGATAACGGTGGGATTGCTAGAGAAGAAAGTCATTCATGGGACAAGTGAACCAACGATGTCTTAGCTAAGGGGGTTTTTGTTTGCTTTGAGTTGTGATTCTACTAAGTGATTAACATATTTGCCCAAAAGGCCCATGTGTAAAGCTTGATCGGATTTCAACTATCTAAATATGTGGATTTAATGGTTTAAATTAATTTGAACACACACACCTAAATATATGATTTATGTCGGGAAGAGGAATTCACAAGTTGTAATTATAAGTAGTCTTAGCATCTTAGTTCGTAATCAATAGTGATCTTATTTTTAAGCTTAGCATGGGAAAAGTGAAAAATCGGGGATGATGAAGTTATCTTTTAGACACTTAATTGTGCTTTTTGTTCTATGATCCTAAAAGTTACCAATGAGGTAATGAAAACATTACATTATGTCAACACAAATAAGTTGTAGTTAGGTAGTTAATTATCAAGAAAAATCATAAAAAGAGAAAAATCTTTGAAAATGGGAAGTCGGGTGTTTTATAACTTGTGATCTCTTATCTCTCTCAACAAAAATTTTTGCTACTTTTCAAAGGTTTAGTTTGGGGAAGTTTCGAGGTATTTGGTTATAAGGCATGTGATATTGCGTGAGGACACGCAATCGTTTAGTTTGGGGAATTTTGATAAGTGTAAAATACACATATCCATTTATGCCTAAAATGACCCAATTAAGCCTAAATCAGACCAAAAATGGAAACAATATGCTTGTATTTGTGTTTTGTGTGTGCAGGTACGGATATATGAAAAATCACAAGAAAACCGTCAAAAACGGGCAAGCACGGACACGAGAATCAGAAGAGTACAAAAAGAAGCCAAAGAATCAAAGCCGAGGCCAGAAAAGTCAAGCCTCAGTCAAATTCAGGAGCTCATCATCTCCAAGCTTTTTACTATTCACTCATCATCTCCAAGCTTTCACCCTAGGTAAATCAAAGGGCAAATAGGAATTAAAGGGTCATTTAGTCAATTCAGGAGCTCGTTAGCAAGATAAGAGGGTCATTTCAGTCATATCAATGGATTACTTTAGCTCACTCATACTCAAGTCACACATCAGCAATGGTGAAAGCAAACTTAGTGGTGGGATTTTGTGCTAAAACTACTCACGCAACTAGCACAATGACTCCCCATTAGAATGACACGTTGGCAATCCTCAAGTGTCCACAATTTAATCAAATGGATGAGATTCAAGCCCTAATGATTGAAGGAATGAATGGTGATGATTGAAAGGGGCGTGGGCAGCAAGGCATGGCCTAGAATGTTCCTCTCAAGGCTATAAATAGCACACTATCACACACACATTGTATCTTCTTTTTCTGTTTTTAATTAGTTATAATTTTTAAGATTAATGTATTTTTTTTAAATCTCTTGTAATTTTCCTTTCAATCATGTAATAAGTTTTTTTTAGTTAATGAAATCTACTTTTTATAATCTGCCATACTTGTTTTTACTTTTAAGTCTTAAATAAGCAAATGTGTCTTCTACTATTACTCAATAAGCTCTTAATAAGCTCAGCAGCTCTCATGAGTCTATAAGCTCATGATTTGAGCTTAATACAGTCATAGTCATACCTAAATATCTAAAATCAGTTTAACTAATTACCTACTGGATTTGTGGATTATTAAGCTTTGGAAGGGAGACCTATCATGGAAGGGTCTCCAAGGACTTATACTAGCTTATCCAATAGGATAAGCTAGAGCTTGTAGCTGATAATTGATGTTTGAGCTTCTGTTTAGCTGAAGCTAAAGTAAGTTTTCATTTACATTCTCATGTCCTTTAAAATTTAGTTCAATATTAGTTCATTAGTTAGTTCTGCTTATTTGCTTATTCTATCTGCTTATTTGTGCTTATTGTTATTTCATTGTACTTATTAGTTAGTAATTTACACCTGTTTTTAGCTTAATATTTATAAATCTTAGTGTTCTTCATTTCTGTCTTAAAAATATATAAAAACCAAAAAAATATTAGTTAGTAACTAGTGTAGATCTTTAAATTCAGCTGGAAATATTGTTGAATTTATGCTTATAAGGTGTAATATAAGCTTTAGGATATCTGGTAATAAGATTTTGATAATTAAATCTTAGATTCTAAGTTTTTTTTAATCTGTCTTAAAGTTAAAGGAGTGTTTGGTTTAAGCATGTTTGACCACCAAAAGTCAAAGTTAACTATCCATTTTACTTGAATCAGTTTCATTTTCACTTATAATCATTAGGAAAAGCATTTTCAAAAGTTAGAGTTCAAAATCTTAAAAGTTAGGGCTTAATTTGTATGTGTCTGCACCAGGGGAAATTTCTCCCTTTGTGTTGATTGCTAATATTAGAGTTAAGCCTTTTAAGTTTAATTTGAGTTTGTGGTTTACTCAAGCACACTCAATAGAGTGTGTAATGTGCAGGATTTCCTTCTAAGATTCTTGCATTTGAGTTTTACACTATTTGCAAATTTCATCAGCAGTACTAACATCAGTTAGTACTGCTGAATTTATGAGCTAATATTAGTTCATAATTGTAGGATTTAAGGTCTTATTTTCACATAGCTTAAAGCTTAGGCATAGCTTAAGATAGATTAGGTCTTAGATTTCATTTACTAGCTTGTTTTCCTAGGTACATTTATCTTAAAAATCAGTGATTAGCCAAAAAAATACCAAAAACAGTAGTTAAAATAGTTTAAGTTTTAAGATTTAAACTCTGGCTTATAGTGTTAGATTTTACAGTTTAAATAAGTAGCTTGATAGTTGATTTATAAGTCTTCATAAGCTCATTTTCAATTTTGGCCTTTTAAGCATTTTAGCCTTACTTAATTTTTAGCTTTTTGAGTCATTTCCTGAGTTAGCTACTTTCATCATCAAATTTAAGTGACTTTCAGTGTTTCTAGCTTAGATTTCTTCTCATTTTTAGGTTAAGCAACTCATAAGCTATCTAGAACACCTTCCCTTTTTCATTTTGAGCTTAATTTGAGCTTTTTAGAGCTGTTTTAGTAAAACCATAGTCAAAACCCCACTTTCTGTGACAGCTTTTTGATAAGCTGTTTTTGAGCTTATTAGTTAGTTTTTAGCTTATGTCCCCTTTATTAAAATTGCTTAATTTTGTGTCCTCTTTAAGTCCTAATATTTAGTTTTTCATAAAAGTTATAAAAAAAAGGTGCAAAAAGTGGGGGTTTGCCTACCTCGAACCCACGACCTCACACTTATAGACCCAATGCCTTAACACCATGCTACAATAGCTCATCCGTTCTCTCTTCCTTTCATTAATCCTTTATACACAATTTAGCTTTATAAGCCAAATAAGCTGTCAAGCTTATTTCGTGGCTTATTTTATAAGCTACAACTTAAGTCTTATTTTTCCTAGGAATCTTATAGCATAAGCTATTTTCTGTATTTTTTCTAGAATTTTTACTCTAAGTTTAGTATTTTTAATCTTTTATTTTCTTTAAAAACTTTAAAAAATCATAAAAAATAGAAAATTAATCAGAAAAATAAAAATCTTTTTTATAAAATTTTCTTTTATCATAAAGTTTGTAGGAAAATTAGTTTCACTTTCGTAGGGTCTATTTTGCAAAAATTCATTTTTTAAAGAACGGGTTTCGTTCCCGTTCTCGGTTTTCAATTTTTAACCCTCGTTTTAACTCCGTTTTCGTCCTAGTTTTTTTTAAACTTCGTTTTTAGCCAATTAAAATACATTTTAAAAGAAAAATAAAAATTAGGTTTAATTTTGTAGAATTTAGGTTTTTGGCCTTAGTTTAGTGTCCCGTTTCGCGTTTTTAATTAAATTTTGAAATTGTTGCTTTTTATTTAGTAGTGATAGATTATCAAAAATATCTTTGCTTCATTCAAATCAGAATCCAAGCTTAAACGAGGTTTCAATTTCATTGTAGTTGGGGGGAAAACGACCGGGCAGTGATATACTTTCCCGGGTTGAAATATACGTATTATATATTATATTATATATATTTTTGAGAGTGAATTTTCCTTAGGGAATTTTCTTAATTGCTCTTTGAAGTATCTTATATATATTTTGGGTATATAAAACTTGCTATCATGTACCTCAACTGATCCATCTGAATCATAGACAGGAGCGCTGTCAGTCTGAGTACCCGATGTCGATGCTTGCTGCAAATTATCCAATAAAGTGCAGTTTGCATTTACTTTCTCAATCTCATTATAGGCACCTGCAGCAGCCATGAAATTAAATTCCTCAGAATTGAGTTGGATCCCTGCTTCTTCCTTTTAAGCAATTTGTAGCTGTGTCTGAAGATAAGCAACATCCCTTTTCCTTGGCTTTAATGTGCAGTTCCTAGCATAATGATCCATTCCCTAACAGTTGTAACACCTTATCTAATTTCCATTGATACCATTACCATTACCCTTAGCATGTGCTGTTACAACATTGTTCATTTCCTATATATATTTTCGCAATCCTGGACAAACACTAACCTTTTCTGATTTCAACATTTCTGTACCCCCGGGATTGAACTTGCATTAGAACCCACCTTTGATTCTAACATTCTGCACTGCATTCAGTCTAAAATGGTTCCCAACATTATCTTCAACCATTAGCATATGTCTGTCTTGATTCATATTCATACCCGGTTGTGCAATCTGCATGTTGCTAGGGTTTGATGGACTTCTTTGGTTGTTGTTTGTTGGAGTGGTGTCGTTTAGAGTAAATGCCTTAGCCATGAGTACAAGTGCCATGTCTATTGCAGTTGTGGGATCTGAGATATCTTTGGGATTTTACATTGGTTGTTGCATGTAGTTCGCATTAAATGAAGGTTGTAGGACAAAATTGTTGTTGGGTTGTGGATGTTGTAAGTAGGTAATGAGTGATGATTAATCTGGGTGAAATGGTGTCTGAGTGTTTGCCACTAATGCCAAAAGATCATGTGTGTTTGCAAGTTGTTGTGCTCTAATAGCATTGATGTCTTGTTGATTCGACATTGCAAAAGTGATGTGAAATGATAAGGTAGGGTTGTTTTAGTGATTAGTGGTTTTGATTTTCTTTTGAATAAAGTAAATATGATTAAGTCCTAGGGATTTCACGGGATTTTACAAATCTATGACTTAAACCGGAAAAGAATAAGCTTTTATTAGGATTTACATAGTCATGAAGGGAAACAGTGAAATGATGTTGTTGGATTAAGGTTTGTTGATGTTGATTTATAAAGATCTTTTAATTTCAGTTTCAAGTTATAAGGTCCTTGATGATAAATGGACCATGTTTGTTTTATACAGAAGTTTGTACTAAGTATGAAATGGCAAAATCACATCGAAGGTTGGCAAACCTCACGAAGCTGGCAAACCTCCAACGAAGCTGGCAAACCTCACGAAGCTGGCAAAACCATCACGATGTGGAAAAACCTATAGACAGTTGGTAAACCTCCGAAGTTGGCAAACCTTCACGTAAGTTGGCAAACTCCACGATGGTTGGCAAACCTCCATGAAGTTTCGCAATACTGCCACTCGAAGTATCAAACATAAGAGGCAAGATCAAACCACATAAGTATCAACCACTAAGAAGATGATCAAACCACCATGCAGTATTAAACCACTACGAGGAGATCAAACCACCACGAGGTATCAAACCACTCCAAAGATGATCAAACCACCACGAAGTTTAGCAAACCGCTGCCTATTAGCAAACTGCCACCTAAGTCAAACCGTTGGCTATTAGCAAACCGCCACCTAAGTCAAACCGCTGGCTATTAGTAAACCGCCACCTAAGTTAAACCCGATGGTATTAGCAAAACCGCCCACATTTTAAAGAAACTCTCCAACACTGTTATGGAGTATTGAATTTGACAGAGTAATGTTTAGATTGACCAATAAAAATGATAAACCGATGTGACCTATTAGTAAACCGTTGTGTGTTGAACCAAACCGCTACCACAACCAAACCTCTACGACAGCCAAACCTCTACCATAGCCAAACCTCTTCCCTCTTCCATCATCTCCTCCTTCCATAACCGAAACCCAAACAGATCTCTAGAACAAACAAACAGAGCCTAATATTAAATTCTTTTACAACTAAGAACAAAATTTACCACTATAACTAAAAGTTTCATCAATACAAAAGACTGATAAAATTAACATTATCAACAAAGGCAATCCAAAAAAGGATAAACTAAAATAAAAAATAATACTCATAATTATAACAATGCATTCACTCAAAATTGACCCTAACATTATCAACCATACTAATCACAAACAAAGTTAACTAACCCCTTTTAGAAACCACAAAAGTCATAAATTAATTAAATTAACCCTGAAAATCATCAAATAAAACAAGAATGTACACTTTAAAACTCGAAATTAACAGAACCCCCCAAACTATGACAAACCCTAATTTTATATGTATAAAAAATAAGATTGAATTACCTTTTTTGTGTTTCTGGAAATTGCTTAACAAATCAACATAGGGGATGCTTAAAATGATTCCCCATCTTGTTTCTTGTGTATAGTGAAATTAGGTTTATCAAACCATGTTTGTCGCTGCTAATTTTTTTGATGAATCAGAACTGTATGTAAGAGATGGATCTGTGTTTGAAGGTGGGATAAGAAGAAGAGGGACGCTTTAAGTGGGAAAGAGAAACACGTAGAGGTTGAAAGAGGCAGAGGTTGAGGAAACATATCCTGGGAGAGACTCCTTTTACTGTAGCTATGGATAAAATAAGATAGAAATTATTATTTAATGAGGTATTGTAGCAAATAAGAGTGGTCAAACAGTCAATCTTTGTTATAAAGGTAGTAATAGCATATACGAAATATTTCATAAGAGTGTGAATATCTATTAGAAGAAATATTAGGTGACGTTTGGTTCGTGAATTTAAAATTTTGAAATTTAAAATACATTCGCATGTTTGGTTTACAGAAATTCATAATATTTTGAAATCTGTCATTATGTTTATTATTACAATTTTTAGAGAGTGACGAATAGGGGTGTCAAAAAAACCCGACCCCGAACCCGATTAAGCCTATTCGGGTTGGGTTACTCAGGTCAAAAAAATCCGGGTCAATCAAGATCAACCCGAGTAACCGGTATACAAAAAAGGTTTGGGTATCGGGTTGGAAAATTTTGGTGACTTGGGTTCGAGTCGACCCTATTGATCTGAATACATATTTTTTATTTTTTAATATAAATTTATAAGTTTTCTATTTAAACGAGTATCAAAAAGCACTTTTGTTGCATTTTACTCATATTCGTGTTGACCGACCCCGAATTGACATGAACCCGACTATCCCGAGTTCAAATAGGGTCGTGTTCAGGTATAGAATTTTTAACCATGACTCGACTTTGACCCGACCGAATTAACCTGAACTGACAAACCTGACCCGACTAACACCCTTAGTGACGGATTTCATTTGATTTAAAAAACAACAAAAACAACAAGAAACAAAATAAAACAATAATAACAAGAAAAAATTTTATAAAAAAATTCTAAAGAAATTAAAGTTTCTCAATTTTTAAGACATTTTAATTCTTTTAATTTTTGCAATTCATGTAATTTTAAATTCTTTCATTTATGATATACCAAACATAATATCTAAAAGAAATTAAAGTGCATATGCCATTAAATTGTCTCAATTTACCCCAACCAAATGGACCTATTGAGTTTTAGAAATAATTTTGAAAGGTTATCCTAATACTATTGATAGATACATATGTCCAGCTACTATAATATATAAAGTTAGGGTGCTACCATTGGTACCCCTGGCTCACAAAAAGTAAGGATGTTTCATACTTTTTGGTCTTTTTGTCTCTCTGTTTATAATGAAATACAGTTTTTATCAGTTTCTGTTAGAATTAAGAAAAGTGTTTATTATTAGATGAATTGGTCTTTGTATAGTTTTGTTTAGTTTTATTAGTCATTATAATGTAATAAAGTCTATCTTGATCAAAGTTAAGTAAAGTTGACCAAGGTTTAACTAAAATTAGGAAAATAAAATAGGATAAGTAATATAAATACCCATCTAGGAGGGGTATTTATACAAGTCTTTACATTTTGTAATTTACTTCTCCTTCCCATTTCTATTTTCCCTTTTGGAATGAAAATTTAGAAAATGATGAAAAATACTCTCTAGCTCATCTCCTCTATTCTAACACTTTCGTATGATTACTACTATGCAAACATGACATATAACAAGTGGTATCTATCGCCGGAAGAGATCTAGTATGTGTTTACGTGAATCAAATCGAGCTTAACCGTGAGAATTTTCCATCAAGAGGCTTTCGTATCGATGAACAATAGGTTTCGGTAACTGTTTTAGGCGGGAAAATAACTTTTGTATTTCAGCTTTAAGGTTTCGTATCATAGATGAGGTTTCGTAAACTGCCATACGTAAGTGATTTCTTAGCTTTCATAACATAGTTTAGCTTTCGCAACACTTTCTATAGCTTTCGTAACAAAGATGTTTATCAATTTGAAAAGATAACCTTGATATTATCATTCTAAAATGCTTAAAATCAGAATTGATAGATTTTTAGTAGGTTTCGTAGCTAAGAATTTACATAAGTAAGACATTTCTTGGATTTTACGAAAGTAGAGCTGATTTGAGATTTACGAAAGGTGGTTCATAAATTGAAGCTTTCAGTAACCGTTTGGTTTCATAGACTGTGTAAGCTTTCGTATAATTGTGGTTTCGTAAACAGGAGGTTTCATATCAAATACTTGGTTTTGGTTTCGTACTTCAAGCTTTCGTATCATAGGTTTCGTATGTGAGGTTTCGTAACACAATTTATTATCTGACGGTTTCGTATAAGAGGTTTCGTATTACAGTTGAGGTTTCGTAAGACTTGGTTTTGTACACAAGAGGTTTCGTAACATTGTTTTCATATTGGAAGGTTTTGTATCTCATTGAAAAATGTTTCGTAACACAGTTTTTGGGTTTCGTAAATTGTTTCAGAGGTTTCGTAACACAGTCATCGGGTTTCGTAATACAATTTCAGAGGTTTCATAACACAGTTGGTGGATTTCATAACACTGTTTCACAGGTTTCGTATCTCATACTTTCGGTTTCGTAACATAGTTTAAGAGGTTTCATATCTTCTAATTTTGAAAATAAAGCTTTCGTAACAAGGCTTACGTGTTACTTAGACTTTCCTAACAAATCAAGGTTTACTTTCTTAAAGGTTACTTCAATCAAAAGTGTTGTAATACAAGACAAGGTTGTAATTGCTTGTTAACTTCACGATTACAAGACTTTTTCTCCAAAACGATCAAAGTTTACATTGTAATCATTTGATACAATATGTCTACTTCAAATCAACAAACTCTAGCAGACTCAAGATCTAATGAAAGACCTCCAATGCTTGAGAGATGGAATTATATTTGTTAGCTTTATTTTTATATAAGTCAAACAAGAATGTTATCGGTCGTCTTAGTCGTAATTAGTGTTGTTAAGTAATAGGCTAGTCGGGATTAACAGGCTTGGAATTTAAGCTAATATTGTCCGTGTTTCGGGCTCAAAGCCCGAGACAAGCCAAGCCCGGCCCAAGAGAATAGCCCATACACCAACTTGTGGCATGTGACTATAAATAGAACCCTCTCCACACCTGGAGAGGGTGTTGGTTACATTTTTATGTGTTTTCTCCTAATCTAATCTTTCTCTCTTTGTTTCTCTCTCTAGTTTCTCTCTCTAGTTTCTCTCTCTACTTTTCTTCTACTTTATTCGGATTATATAGTGCTTATTGTGTGCTTATTTAGTTGTAATATGGATTAAGTTATTGGGATAACAAGTGGTATCAATTGCCAAGGGGTTTTATGGTGGTTGGATTCGTGTTTTTTATTTTATCTTAGCTTATTCGAAGCTTATAGTAAGCTTATAAGCTCACGGCCTAGATTGGATTTGCTAATTTTCTTATAAAGCCTTGTCCTTTCTTTGTTTCCAACACTTCTAGCTTCTTAGTTTTGATTTTCAAGGTCTGTTAGTGTTTAGAATAGCTTATTTGGATTAGTTTCGTAGTTTAATAGCTTATTTAGAAGCTTAGTTTATGTTTTAGAGTTCTTGGCAGCGGTTTGGACAAGGTAGTACCTTATTTTTGTTTGATTGTCAAATTTTTGCAAGAAAACAAAAAAATAGTACTGCCAGCGGTTTGATAGTGGTCCCAAATTCGTACTGTCCTTGTAACGGTTTGGTGAAAAGTACCAGCGGTTTGCTTATATTTTAGCAGCGGTTTAGTATAAACCACTATAACAGCTGTTTGTTTGTAACCATAGAGGTTTGATACAAGTAGACAGCGATTTATTCCTTTTCATGATTTATCTAAACGAAACTCTTCCCATTTGAAAAGTCAACAACGGTTTGGTATTTACTTAGACAATGGTTTACCAAATTTACTTTGGTAGCGGTTTACGCAACTGACAGTGGTTTACGTAATTGACAACGATTTACCACATTGACTTTAGCAGCGGTTTAGACAACAGCGGTTTGTTAATTAAAGTTGCCAGCGGTTTGTTAATTAAATAACCAACGGTTTGTTTATAAATCTGCTAGCGGTTTGTTTAACTAAATTGGCAGCGGTTTGTCGTTTGGTACTGTTTTGTCATACAGGTTTACGAAGATTTATGCCTTCTATCGTATTTTGTCACACAGGTTTGTCAAATTTTCTCATTTAGTGTTATATCGCTTAAAGAAAACTCTTGTTTTGAAACCCTAATTTCTCATTCAGGGCGATCCGCGCATCAGGTGGGAAGAGACTAACTTCGGGCTTCATATAAACAAGAACTTCCAAGTAAAATCAGAAATTCTACTTTTGTTTTACGGTTTCTTCTTGATTTAGTAAAATATCACGAAAGTCTCACTTCTTTTCTTGGTTTAATCAAGACTTGTATAATCCCGTAAACTAGAATTCCATATCAAACCACAATCTCAATCTCTTCATAAAACTTAAGATCCGATATCCATTCACAACATCAAAATGTCAAATACCAATACTAATTTGCCAACTCAAACATCAAGTGTTCTTCAGAATGACACAGTTTCTTCGTGTTCAACTTCTAAAGTTTAAAAGAAGACACAACTTTCAAGAATTAAATGCATGAACAGTCTTCGAGCAATTCAGCCACAACTCGAGTTTCTTATAGAAACTTTACAAGATTTTGGTAACATGCCTATCTTCAAGAGAACATTCTCTCAAGACTTGGATTTACTAGAAAATCATCTTACCAAACAAATAATTTCTCAGACTGATTGCAAGACTACTTTGACAAAACTCATAACAACGTTTGAAAATGCTTTCAGTTCAGAAATCAAAGCGCATATGCAGAATTATACAAGATATGATGCTCAATCATTTTATGATGCAATGATCTTTAACATGGATTCCCTTAGGAAATACATGCTTGAGTTAATTCTTCATCAACAACGAACTCCACAATTGTTGAAACAAAACAAGTTGATGCAAACACAAGAAGATCATTCAAATCCAATTCTAGCATTGAATGTTGATTCATTGAAAGTCGATTTAGTTGTCATACATAACACTTGTTCTGAGAAAGAAGAAAGTAATTTAGAACTGCATCCAACAAATCAGTAAAGGAATGCAGCTTGAATTCTGAAACAAAAGATGTGCATGCAATCAAATATAAGATGTCAAAAGCAAAAGAAATATGCATGGCATATTTTCGATCTCTTCATTCACACCTTCAAGTTCTTTCAAAAGATGACTTAAAAGGCACTCGCATCAAACATGGATTCAAACGGGCATTATGTCACTCTTTGGTCAAGATGTTGATACTTTCACAAGAACAATGCTCCTCAACGTAGATCAACTACAAAAGCAACTTGACAAAGATGAATTTCAAGAAGATGGATCCATGACAGCCTTTTGGGTGGTAAACAACCAGTTCCAAAAGTTCATCGATTCAATGTTTACATTAGATTATGACAGTCAAATGACAGACACGTACTTTGTTGAATACACTGGAATCGAGGTTCAACACGTCAGAGATACACTACTCCAATACATGGGTAATGTCAAGAAGTCTGTTGCTGAAAGAACACGTCATCAAAGACAGTACGAAAGAAGGGTGAATAAAACACAGATGAGACGCAAGAGAGTAAGATTGATACGGGTAAAGCACTGGATAATGGTTTGGTTGTCATGGAAAGCAATGGAACAGAATCAGAAGTGCAAGATGACAGCAGCAAGTCAAGGAATGATACAGATGCTGATGATGCAGATATCAGACCTATTTATGATGAAGAGCCAATGGTTGAGGTACAATTGACTGCTGAAAGCAATATCTTTGCTATAGGACAATAGCATACTGAGCAACCTGAAATCATGGTTGAAGGTAGGGTTGACCAGTATCCTGAAACATGTCAAGTTAAAAGTCCTATGCTTGATTCATCACTTAATAACCAGACAACTGAATACTCAAAACAATCACTCGAGTCTGAGAATATTTTGCTCAAAAAGACTGTTACCCAATTTCAAAAAGATTTTTCAAGAATGGAAGCACATTGTATTGCTCTCGAACTTAAATATCAAAATCAAGCTTTAAAATCGGGGCAACATGGTCAAATTTTGAATGAAACAAGTAATAAAGCCAAGATTGAAAAGGAAATTGATGTACTTGAAACAATGAACATCGAATTAGAACATAGTGTGGCTAAATTACGTAAGGAAAATGAGACTTTGAAACAGCATTACAAAGATTTGTATGATTCTATTAAAATTACGAGATCTAAGACTACAGAACAGACAACATCTTTGCTTGCTAATAATGCTGAATTAAAAGCTCAGATTCAGGAAAAGGTTTTTGCAATTGCTGCTTTAAAAAATGACTTAAGGAAGTTAAAAGGAAATAGTGTAGATACTAAGTTTGATAAAACATCAGTCTTGGGGAAACCGGTTTTACCATCACTAAGAAACCAATCAGTTGTTAGACAACCGAATGCGTTTAAATCTGAAAGGGCTCAAATGTCAAAACAACGGTTTGCCTCCCAAGTTGATGTGAATAAGAATTTGTCAAAACCAGTCACTCAACATTATTTGCCTAAGAAAACAGAATCCGCCTTTGCAAAACCTGATCACATGATTGCATCTAGCTCATCTAGGAATAGTTCTAAGAACATGCCAAGATTTAGTTCAAATGACATGGTTCATAATCACTATCTAGATGTAGCTAAGAAAAAGATACAAGAAAGAGATAGGAACTCAACAACTAGTGTGCCTACTTCTGCGAGAATTCAAACCACTACTGATGATAGGAAACCAAAACCTAGGAGCAACAATCAAACATCTAGGAGTTTGCCTGTATCTAAGAGTAGTCGCGTTATGATAACGGCTGTGCCTAAAGCAGATCACTTTAAGAGTTCTAGTTCTTTTTCAGATTCCAAAAACTTTGTTTGTTCTACATGTCATAGGTGTGTCTTTAATGCAAATCATGATGCTTGTATAACAAAACTCCTGAAGGAAGTAAATTCACGTGCTAAGACTCAATCCAATAAGACCACAAACACTGTTCTCTATGATAATATTGTTCTCCATGATAATAATGTTCTCCATAATAATTATCCCTGCAATACCAGTATTTACACTATAACTTGTATTCAACTATTACATTTCAAACCTATGAATTTCACTCAAACTTTTTGTTGACTTTTTAGCATGTTTATCTCAGGTTATTGAGCAATATACGACACGGAGTGGCATGGACTCGAAGATGGCTAAAACCTGTTATCATTCACATTGTATGTAACTAGATTTTGGGACATGCCTTTGTAAAAATCTGATTTGAAATGAATGATAACGTATCTTTTGAACAAACGTCTCTTTTAAGTCGTTTTCTATGAGTATGATTGTTGTATCCATGAAGTAATACCCCAGATTAGCTCCCGCTGCTATATTGTAAAAATTAGGGTGTTACAGCTGAAGACTTGATTGGTCTTAGGATTGGTATCATTAAAAGGGGTTTTCTAGCATTGGTTTCAAGGGGATTTAAGCAACTTGCACTTGGTCAAGTTATAATGTTTTACGCCCAAAAATGTCTTAGAGGTTTGGTAAGAATCCAAGTTTAATTGTAATACGTATTTTCCTATTATCATCTCTAAATTTACAAACAATTACGATTTAAGCTCACATGATACTTCTGTTTGATTTATATTTGAAAAATAGCCTAACATCTTATTTTAGACTACAAATGTAAATTGTGACATGATCTCAAAAGACGGATCCGAGGGCAGATTGATGGAAGGGCGACATATGCTCAGGTATGCAATCAATGGCTATGTACTCCTGTTCATTTTAACTAAATTAGTTATATTCTACAATCAACGTCTACCGAATTGAAGGGTACCTTTTATTTCCTAATAAATATTTACGACAACATTTATACTTTACAAATGTGTTGGATAAAGCATTTTGCAAAGAAAGCATTAATTTTAACGGGGTGTTTAGGTAAATTAGTCGGTCATAGAATCATAAAATCATAAGTGTATGTTAAGCGGTCCTTCTTGAACTAGAGTATCAAGGAGTGTTTGGGTAAAATGATTCATAAATTTTGATTTTCTTTTTATCCTACGATATTAGCACCGCGTAACTTTTGCCATTAAAGGTTGTTCAAGACTTTTTTTTTTGAACGGCGATTTATTAAAACACTAGCAAGGAGCTAGATCAAACAAGAACAATATAAGGGTTCTTAAGC
>BQNB010156473.1:0-15264 GCA_026074375.1 Tanacetum coccineum | reverse complement strand
AAAAAAACCGTGTGTTGTTTTTTTTCGAATTAGACCAAAACGCACCCTTATTGTTAACCAAAAAATGACGTTTTCTTGTGATTCTTTATCTCACACCAAAAGAAAACAAACAACCTCCCAACAGTTTAATATAAGCCCAAAGAAAATATTTAACAATAAGCCCAATGAACGGGTACCACTAATGAGAAATAGTGAAACGAAAAAAATAAGCTCTTGAGACCGAACCAATAAGCTTAAAAATAAGCCACCACAACAAAACCACAAACACAACACACACGAATACAATACACCCCCGGTTACCTCTTGATACCAATTTTACACAATAAGAAACACTAACTAGATCGATCCGGAGGCCGGGGAGGATTAAACGAGAACTTAGCCATTTTATTTAGAGAGAGAAAAAGGAAAGATGTGTGTTTTCTAGAGAGAGAAAGACACACACTTAATGAGATACAAAATGAATCCTCACCCCTCCATGGAAGTATGGAGAGGGTATATATAGGTCAAGACTAAGGAAACTATTCTAACTTAACAATTCTAATCCCTGCGAGTCTTGCCTAATGATAACTAATGTAATTCCGGATAAGTCAATATATTTTAAGGCTAACAAAAAGACTCGCAGGGAATAAATATTTCTGTTTCCTCGATGGTTTTTCTGGATATTTTCAAATTCCTATCGATCCTAATGATCAAGAGAAAACAACATTCACATGTCCTTTCGGAAAATACGCTTATAGGCGAATGCCTTTCGGTCTATGTAATGCTCCTGCCACATTCCAAAGGTGCATGTTGGCAATCTTTCACGATATGATCGAAGAATCCGTCAAAGTATTCATGGACGATTTTTTCGTCTTCGGAAACTCTTTCGACACATGCCTATACAACCTCGATAAAATGCTCCAACATTGTAAAGATGCTCATCTTGTCCTTAATTAGGAAAAATTTCACTTCATGGTCAAAGAAGGAATTGTGCTTGGACACAAGGTATCTAGCGCAGGACTTGAAGTTGACAAAGCAAAGATCGATGTAATCTCAAAACTTCCGCCCTCTACTAACATCAAAGGTGTTAGAAGCTTTCTCGAACATGCCGGTTATTACCGATGTTTCATTAAAGACTTCTCAAAAATAGCCCGACCTATAACTAAACTGCTTGAAAAAGATACTCCATTTGAATTCGATGATGAATGTCAAAAAGCATTTGAATTATTGAAGGAGAAACTCACATGTGCTCCTGTGATCGTAAGCCCAAACTGGAATCTTCCGTTTGAACTTATGTGTGATGCAAGTGATTTCACAATAGGAGCCGTCTTAGGTCAAAAAGATGGTAAAAACTTTCACCCGATCTACTTCGCAAGCAAAACCCTTAATCCAGCTCAACAAAAATACACCATAACCGAAAAAGAGCTTATTGCTGTAGTTTTTATTTTTGACAAATTCAGATCCTATCTTATTCTCTTAAAAACTATTGTTCACACCGATCATTCAGCTCTAAGGCACTTATTCAAGAAACAATATGCTAAACTACGCCTTATTCGATGGATTTTACTCTTGTAAGAATTTGACATAGAAATTAAGGATAGAAAAGGAACAGAAAATGTTGCTGCTGATCACTTATCCCGAATTGAAAATGATGAGTCAAGCAATGACAGTGAAGTCGATGATAATTTTCCTGAAGAAACTCTTATGGAAATCAATACCAAAGATGAACCTTGGTTCGCAGACTTTGCAAACTACTTGGTCGGTGATATTATACCAAAAGGAATGACGTATCAACAAAAGAACAAATTCTACTCTGACCTCAAACATTATTTTTAGGAAGAACCTTACCTTTTCAAAGTTTGTTCTGACGGTATGATCAGACGCTGTATATCTGGACCAGAAACCCGAACCATTTTAGATCAATGTCACCACGGACCAACTGGTGGACATTATGGCCCCAACGTAACTGCTAAAAAGGTCCTAGATTCAAGTTTTTACTGGCCGACAATCATCAAAGAAGCTTATACTCTAGTTCGCCTATGCGAAGCATGCCAAAAGACAAAAAATATATCGAAACGTGATGAGATGCCCTTAAACAACATTCAAGTATGTGAAGTTTTGATATATGGGGTATTGACTTTATGGGACCTTTCTAGAAATCATATAAGTTTGAATACATTCTTGTAGCTGTTGATTACGTATCTAAATGGGCCGAAGCTCAGGCTTTATGATCCGCTCAGACTACACCCTAAAATATATACAATATAATAAAATATCAAATATATAGTAAGAATAGTCTATAAGCAGAGTCAATGATACCGAGAAGTAGTATAGAGTTATTAAATCTTTGAATATCGAGTTGGGAACCATAAGTTCACCGGAATTATTATGATAATACCTCCAATGAAGAAGATTATATTTGTATTTTTTACCAATTTGGGATTTTATTTATTTTTTATGAAAATGTTTTTTTATATTTTTGGTTTTTCTTTTGTTTTTAAATGATAATTATACTAATAGAGGAAAATGAAAAATATTTTTGTACTTTTTATATTTTTGTAGAAGAAAAATATTCACAGATATAAATACAAATTTTCAAATGTAACGATTGACTTTTTTCAACAACCACCTCTCCCGGCGCGAACGGCGCCAAAATTTATTTTAAACCCGCAAAAATCTAATCCATTAAATATATATAATAACTATATATAAACCACAAGGATCAAGAGTCCTTCGCGGAGATTCACACTGAAACTCCGAAAGCATATAGAGTGTTCCTCCCCTTATTCCCTTCCCCCCCCATGTTTCCCTTCCGCTTTCCTACCCCCCCCTTTCCCCCCATCCCTGTTTTCCTTTCCCCCCCCCCCCCCTCCCCTTCCCCCCCCCCCCCCCCTCCCCTTTCCCTCCCCCGGGATCGTTAGTGTCCCAAACGAGCCTGAAATGGAAAATAAAAATCGAGAGAACAATTTGGACGTTGATGTATGAAAATGACAAATGTGATTGGAAACTAAACTCAAATGTAGCAAATGCAACATAAAAAAAAGACACATAAAATAAACTGGGAATATAAGACTAATAGCAAGAATTGGTACAAAAAGAAAAAAAAAAAAAAAAAAAAAAAAGAAAAAACACAAAAAAAAAAAAAAAAAAAAAAAAAAAAAAAAAAAAAAAAAAAAAAAAAAAAAAAAAAAAACACAAAAAAAAAAAAAACAAAAAAAAAACATAGGTACCACTCCGCAATCCACCACCATCTCAAACCAAAAAACAAACCAACAAAAACCACAAACAAAAAAAAAATAAAGAAAAACTATCAAATCACAACCAACAATACCCAACCCACTAAATAAAAATAACTCAAAAACCATTATAAATATTATAAAAAACGCCCCCCCCGTAACCACCCCCCACAAAAAAACAACCCAAAAATAAACCCCATACCGACCTGTCCCCCCCCCCCTATCCCCCCCTACGCCCCAACCAATGCTCCCCCTCACTCCCACCAACCACCCCAAAACCTTGATTCCCCCTCCCCTCCAACCACCCCCACCCCACTTACCAACACCCCAACCCCCAAACTACCCACAAACCCACACCCCGCCCCCACCCCCCCCTCACCCCACACCCACAACCCCCACAACACACCCACCCTCACTCCAACCTGATCCTCCCTCTCCCACCCCTTCTCCCCCCCACCCCCCAACCAACCCCCCCCCATTCCACACCACACCCACCCTCCCCACCCCCCTCCCCTACGCCCCCCCCTCCCCAAACCTCACCCCCACCTCCCCCAAAACAACCTTACCACCACTACCCCCCCCCTCCCCCAATACACCCTAACCAGCCTCAACGCCTAACATCTCCCCCCCCCCTACTCCCCCAATAATACGCATCAGCCACCCCCCCTCCAGCACCCCCCCCCTACACCTAAGCACCCAACCGCCCCACCCAAAACTATCCACCCCCCCACCCAACCCACCCCCCCCCCCCTCTCCCCCCCCCAGCCCACGCCCCCCCCCCCCCCCAAACCCCCCACCCCCCCCCCCCCCCGCACCCCCCCCCCCCGCCCCTCCCCACCCCTCCCCCCACACACCCCCCTCCCCCCACCCATCCACCCCCCCTACCCCCCCCTAAAACTCCCTCCATCCCTCCAGAAAACCCCCCCCCCACCCACCCTGCTACCCCCCCACCCCCTCACCCCATCTCGCCCACTCCCCCCCCCCCATACACCCCCACACCCACCCCCCCCAACCCACCAACCCCACCCCCCCCAAACCCCCACCACCCCCACCCCCAACCCGAACCCCCCCCTCACCCCCCTCCCACCAACCCCCCCCCCCACCCCCCCCCCCCCCACCCTGCTTACCTACCACCCCCCCTTCCAAACTCCGAAATTTAAAAACCAATAACCACAACCCCAATAAACCCCCCCACCCAACCCCTCCCAAAATAAACCCACACCCCCCCCCCCCCCCACCCCACACCCACCCCCCCCCCCACCCGCCCCCCCCCCCCCCGCACCTCCACCAACCCACCCTCAAACCACCCCCCAAAACCCCCCCCCCCACCCCCCCACCCCTACCAATACCCCACCACCCCACAACCCACCAGCCCCCACCCCCCCCCCCTCCCACCTAAAACAAAAACATCCCCTCCCCCCCCTACACCCAACCCCCCCCCCCCCCCAACCCCACCGAACCCCAGCTCCCAAAACAAACCCAAAAACCCCCCCCCCCCCCCCCCCCCCCCCACCACCCACCCACCCCGCAACCAACCCCCCCCCCACCCCCCCAACCCCCCCAAAACTCAAACCCCCCCCCCCCCCCCCAACCCCCACCCCCCCCCCCCCACCCCCCACCCACCACCAAACCCCTAGACCCAATCCCCACCCCCCCACCCGCTGACCAGACTTCAACTCACCCCTCGCCACACCACAAAAAACTAACCACCCCACCAAACCACCACCCACACCTCTCATAAACCCCAGCCCCCCCTCCCCCCCCCCACCCTCCCCGACCCCTCCCCCCCCCCAACACCCCCCCCCCTAAAACCACCACCCCCCACCCCCCCCCCCTCCCCCCACCAAACCCCCCCACCTCCCCAAACCACCCCCCCCAACCCAAAACACCCCCACCCCACAACACCAAAACCACCCTACCCAACAAACAACCCCCAAACCCACCCCACCCCCCCCTAAACCCCCGCACCCCCCCCCCCCAAACCCTCCCCCCCCCCCAATCACCCCCCCCCCCCCCCTCCAACGACCTCCCACTAAAACCAACCCCCCAACCCCCCCCCCCAAACCCCCCACCCCCCCAATACAACACCCCCCCAACACACCCCCCACCCCACCCCACCCCCCCCACCCCCACCCCCACGACCCAACGGCCTACCCCCTCCCCACACCAACCCACCCCCACTTCAAACCACCCACAAACTATAACCACAACCAACCACCAAACCCACCACCCCCACCACCACCACCACCACCCAAACACCACCACCTCCCACACCCACAACACAACCATACCACCAACCAAACCCACCCCACCACCACACAACCACCCACCACCACCCCACCACCTACCAAAACACAACCACCACAGCCCACCACACCAACCAAACCACCCACCACCCCCAAACCCCAACCCACTCACACCAACGCCAACCCACCACCAACCCCGCACACCATCCATCCCCCAACCAACCAACAACCTCCCACCCAACCCCCACAACCCACCACCACCATTAACCCACCCAATCCCCAACACCCCAACACCCACAACCCCCACCCACACCCCACCACCACCACACACTCAACCACCACCACCACCCAACCAACACCAACCCACACACCACCCAACACCCACCCACCTCACAAACCACGTCCAAAACCACCTCCAACCACCACCATCCCACACCATCATAAACACGTATACACCACCATCACGCAAAACCCACCGCCCAAACCGAACGACCACACAACCAACGCACCAAAACCCTCCCCCTTACTACCACACACACACCACCACACACACAACAGCAACCACTACTGACCACCACACTCTTACTACAACCTTCATCCAACACACACAACTCCAACCAACACACAAAACAATCTACCAAACATCCCAAAACCATACCAATACACATCAACTGCACCTCCTCCACCCACAAACCCACTACCCCAATCACACACACAACACCAACATAAACCACCCAACACCACCCTCGAGACCCACACCACACCCACTACCTACCATCACCTCAAAAACACTCACACACAAACACACCACCCACTACCACACTACCACCCACACCACCCAATACCCACATCAGACCAAATCACCACCACAACACACATACACCATACACACCTAACACCACAACACTACCCACCCAACTACCCTTCCAAACTAACATCCAACCTAAAACACGTACACCACCAACCCCACCAACCAACACTACCACCACCACCACTACACCAACCACACCAACCAACCACCCACAAACCAATCACCACATCCTTCTTCACCAGCCCAACTACCACCCCAAACCCATCACAACACACACACCCCACCACTCAACCCAACCACACAACAAAACACAACATCGCACCCTCCACCCCACCCCCCCCCCCCACCCCTCCACTCCGCCCCACCCACAGCCCCACATCACACCCGCTCGTAACCACTAACCAATAAAAAGCACTTAGAAATAAGGAAAAACGCAAGAATCCACAAAACAGACAAATCAGACGCTGCCACAATCTCCCCACTAGAAACCTACTAGAAAATTACTTTTAAAAGAAAAATAATACATCAAATAAACTTACTAATACTACTACCTAAAAACAGTAAAGGGAAAATGGTAAATCTACTCTAAAAGCTAAGGAAATTTTAAACAAGCGAAATAATAAGATGTAAGCTAAACTGAAACGTATACCAGAACTAAACCGTATTAACTAACAGTACTAACTTGGAGTTAGTACTGGTAGCTTTAGTTAGTACTGCTAGTGAAAAATAGCAAAAATGAACTAGCAGTACTAACTAAAGAGTTAGTACTGTTAGTTCAAATAACCCTCCCTTAAAGTTTTCCAAACAAAACACAAATCATTTTTCTTTTATTATTAAAAGCTGATTTGATCCTTAAAATATTAAAAAAACCAGATTGTTAAATAACAAATAGAATACTTATAAACCGTTTTAGTCAATACTAAGCTTACTAATAAGCATTCTACAGTAAAATAAGAAAACAAGAAAAGAGAAAAACAACAACACCCTTGCTCAAAACAAGGGTCAAACAATAAATCAACAAGCTTCTAGCTTTGTGCATAAAACAAGCTATTGAGAGTCCATAAGCCCATCAAACTGGCTTATCAAACCGATAACATAACTGTTGTATATTTGAGAGTGAATATTTAAGATTATTGCACTAACTACTTAACTTTGTATTTTCACTTAATGAAAACAGCTTACAAGTAAGGTCTGTGGTGAAAGCTTTTTGATACAAACAATATGCTTAGGAAAACTTAACACTGGTAATGTAAATTGACTAAAAACTTAGATTTTGCATTAAAAACTTGAAAATGTTACAAAGCTGAAAGTAAAAGCTGTAAATGACTTAAAAATTAAGCTAAGATTAAAAACCGAGATTAATTAAAAACTAAAAACTAGATAAAAAACTAGATAGCTCAAAGGCTTACAAAAGGCTCTATTTATAGCCGAAGTCTTGGACTTTCAGCTTGTGCTTCTATGAGAGCAAAACGAAGTGTCTTGTTGTGTGAGGTAAGTCTAAAGCAAATCCCAGCCTTACAAATCATTGTTGCTTCTTGGAGAGCAATCTCAGCCATTGAAATGCTTGAAATGAGAGGGATTGCAACATGGCTTTTATACAACTGGGATGGGTTAGTAGGGTGGATGAAATGATTTGGCTTAGGGAGTCCGAGTGGTTTTGTGCAGGGAGATGTATTGGAGGACATCCAAGTGTACCTGGGTGTTGTGGGGCGGGAAAAAGACTTTTTGGGAAAGTAGCAGTTTTAATATATTTTTTTTTTTAGTCCCCTTCAATTTTGTATAACTTGAATGTAATCTCTGCCCGATTGGCAAGTTATAGTCCCCTCAACTTGTATCTTTGTAGATACAACTTGAGGTTTGGCATTTTATTAGACCCTCAAGTTGTAGTATCTCAATTGGCTGAGACTTTTGACTATGTCCCTTCCTACCCTGTGCTTGATTTTGTTTTGTTTTTGCCTTTCTTTGTTTATCTTTTCTTGAATATTTTCATATCCGTTTCCTGCACAATACAAATGCAAAACATACAATACAATGTATTTTTGGTACGTTTTTAGTCGTTTAAGATCGTTTAGAATAGAGAATGGTATGTGTATTTAAGCACATACCAACCATAATCGGCTCAAAATGGGTTTTTAGAAATAAAAGAGATGAAACTAGAATTGTCATCCAAAGCAAGGCAAGACTTATGGCTTAAGGCTACAATCAGCAAGAAGGCATAGATTATGATGAGGACTTTGCTCCAGTTGCAAGGCTTGAAGCAATCAAAATCTTTCATGCCTTTGCCACATACATGAACTTCATAGTTTATCAAATGGATGTCAAAAGTGCATTCCTCAATGGTAAACTAGAAGAAGAAGTTTATGTCAAACAACCTCTAGGTTTTGAAAGCAATGAGTTCCCTAACCATGTCTGCAAAATGGACAAAGCCCTTTATGGACTTAAACAAGCTCCAAGAGCATGGTATGAAACTCTCTCAACCTTTTTTCAATGAATACAAGTTTGTAAGAGGTAAGATAGACAACACTCTGTTTGTCTACAAAACTCAAATTGATGTGATTCTGGTTCAAATCTATGTTGATGATATTATCTTTTGGTCCACTAGCATAAAATTGTGCAAGCAATTTGCTAAACTGATGACTCAAAGATATGAAATGAGCATGATGGGTGTCCTTACCTACTTCCTCGAATTTCAGATTAAACAATCTGAAAGAGGAATTTTAATCAACCAAGAAAAATATGTCAAGGATCTTCTGAAAAAGTATGACATAAATGGTTCATCAATGAAAACTCCAATGGTACCCCCTAACAACTTAGGACCTGATCTCAGTGGCAAAGCTTTAAATGAGACTCAATATAGAGGTATGATTGGATCACTAATGTATCTAACTGCAAGCAGACCTGACATTCAATTCTCAACTTGTCTTTGTGCAAGATATCAAGCAAATCCTAAGGAATCTCACCTTATTGTTGTTAAGAGAATTTCCAGGTACCTAAAAGGTACTCCCAGTCTTGGTCTGTGGTATCCAAAATGCTCATGTTTTGATCTAAAAGGATACTCAGACTCTGACTATGCTGGTTGCAACATGGACAGGAAAAGCACCTCTGATGCTTGTCAGTTGCTAGGAGGTAAACTTGTGTGCTGGAGTGCTAAAAAGTAGCAATCTATTGCTATGTCATCAGCTGAAGCTGAATATGTAGCTGCTACTGGATGTTGTGCCAACATTCTATGGATGAAAAGTTAACTCACTGACTATGACATCATATATGAAAAGGTACCCATATTTTGTGATAACACCAGTGCTATTGCAATCTCAAACAATCCAGTTCTGCACTCAAGAACAAAGCACATTGATATCAGATATCACTTTATCAGAGATCATATTCTCAAAGGTGACATTGAATTACATTTCATTCCCACTCAATATCAACTTGCTGATATCTTCACCAAGCCTCTAGATAAGCCAAATTTCAAAAGACTGATTGTTGAACTAGGTATGCTAAACATTGATTCAAAACCTGAAGCTTCAGTACTGTCTGAAGAAAACTGAAGCTTCAGCGATTTCATCCTAAGCTGAACAAATTTTCATGTTAAAGGACAGTTCAGTTTTTGCATACAACCTTTAGCTTGCTTAAGTAAAGTAACTGAGCAATCACATATGTTTCATTTATGGATTTGTATGAGCATGTGTGGTTTTGTCGCCTTTGTTGTAGCATAGACATTGGTTAAGCCAAGAACTGAACTAAACTGGTTTATTCTCTTTAGTTCAGTTTAGAAAAATAATTTTATCTAAATCTTTAGCTATCTCTCGGGTGAATTAACTGAGCAGTCACATATGTATCATCCATGGATTTGCATGAGCATTTGTGGCTTTGTCGCCTTCGCTAGAAGATTGATGATGATGAAGGTTACAATAATCATTTCAGCATGACATAACATCAAACCTAAACCTAGCTCAGCCTTTTCAAACATCAATCTCAAGGTCAGTTTTAAAACAAATATGATTTTCAAAAATAAAATTATTTTATCAAAATAATTTCATTTCCAAAGAAGTTGTTTAATTAAAATATATTAAAAGAGGATGTCCAAACGTTAGAATGGTCTCATCATCTTTCTCTCACCTACTTTTGCAGTTAAATAGACGGTTGTTCACTGTTCTAGGTATTAGAAGCATGTTGTGCTGACTTTCATTAAATACAAAGTTTAGCACATGTTGAAAACAAACCCTAAACATTCCCATAATTTTATAAACTCAAATGAATATTACAATTTCTCAAAGAAAAATTTGTAATTTCATCAATCATATAAATCACAACAAACCCATCAACAACTCATTCTTACAAATTCATCCAGACCTAACCAAACACATACCTCAAACCAGATCAAAACTTCAAAACCTTAACTACCCATAATGGCAAAATGAATAGCTCACCATAAACCCCACTTAGGTCTTCAGTGTTCACAACTTGACACTGAAGCCAAACCAACCTGAAGAACCTCCTTTCACTGAGCACATGAAGGCCATCTGCAACCTAGATGTGTATGTGGACTTCAAAGCTCTAAAACCTTCCTCACAAACTAAGGAGGTTCCCCAAGGCAAAAAGCCTAGAGCTAAAAGTGGACTCAGAAGAAAACGATCTTTAAACCACACAATCAAAAAAGGAAACTAAGTTCAGTTCGGCCAAGGACAAAAGCCCAAGCCATCATTCACCTCCCACACCAGTGGTTGGTGAAATGCATAAAGAGGCACAACAAGTAGCTGGTGGCCCAACATCTTTAGGGGCCACCAGTGAAGAAGGAGCCCAGCCTCAGCTCAGTAGTGGTATGTCTGCATTTATTATTACTGAACCTGTTTTTTCAGCTTCTTTCATTTGCACTTTGAGTCTGCATCAAGACATGATGCTTCAGCAGATTCCACAGCTGAAGCTGATCTGGGAATATTTGCTCCTAAGGATTCCATATCTTAAAAATAGGGTATGGATGAAGGAACAAAAAACTACTCATTTGATCACATATTTGCAAGGTCTAATCCAAGTGTTCTTGTAGATAAAATCAAATCTGCTGGAGATGGGTTAAAAACTACCCACACTAATTCAAGCGCAAATGAGGAATCCATAGCTGATGACATCTCACTTAAAGTAAAGCTGGAGGATTTATCAGATATCTTAAAAGACACAATATCTGCCTTCTTCACTCCTGACTCCCCACCAGATGAGCCAATCATTATTTCAGATGAGAGTGAAGAGGAAGAGGAAGTTGCAAAAGATAAAGACACTGAAGCCACTTCTCATGATGTACCTGATGACACTTCAGTCCCACCTCCTCCATCTCTAAAATCAGCTCAAATTCAAGAGTTAATGGCTTAGGTTTACTTACTTCAGTCTCAGAAGGAAGAGTTGGAACAAGCAAAAGCAAAAGCTGAAGCAGAAGTTGCCTCAATGAAAGCTAAGCCCTCATATCTAGACATCAACCAACTTATTGAACTTCTGGTAACTTCTTTGAAACCTAAACTATCCAAACTCTTAGCCTCACATGACTTTGCTAGCTGCTTACCAACTGAACTAAAAGAGCTCCTATAAAAAATCACTGGATTATCTGGAGAGATTAAAGAGCTAAAGAAGCATGTTAGAGACATGGAAATAGAGATGCCTGGGGATCTAAAACAGATTCCAACAAAACTAGAGACATTTACTTCCACTATCTCTAATCTTTCATCTCATGTAGCTGAACTGAAGAACATTCAATGGGAACTTCCAGCAGAGTTTCTTAATTTGCCAAGTCAAGTTTCTTCAGTTTAAGAAAAGCTCAAGACTTTGGATTCTCTTCCAAGTTTTTTGTACAAGGTTACTGATACCTTGAACAGGTTTGCCACCATGGTAGAAAATGCATCAGGAGCTACAAGCATGAATGTTCCTTCAGCAGGCTAAGCAACTACTTCACCTGCTGAGGGGGAGATAAACACCAAAGATGCTGACACAAACCTGAAAGATGAATTAGTTGATCTATTACTATTTAGGCAAAAAATTAGGCATTGAGGTGGTAGAACAATACCATAACAAGAAGTTACTCTTTGATAAATACTGTGACAAGATGCTGAAAAGAAAGAAAAGCCCTAAGATCACAAACTATGAAGTTCTCACAAAGAAAGGCCCTATCACACTGAAAATATATAGGGAAGACAGGTCTGATAGAGTCATCTCAAATCTCAAGGTCAGTGATCTACATTCGGCAGAATGGAAAGAAGTAATACAAGCTTGTCTAGAAAAAAAGTGAAAAAGGATAAAAAAAACCATTTATGATCTGGTAAAGACAAGATTAGATCAGCTGACTCAAACTGAACAAGAACTCAAGATTGACTTAAACAAACCCCTCAAAGAACAAGATCCTCTGAATAAGCTAAATGAGTTAGCTAACAAGAAAAGAAAAAGAACCAGTGACTTAAAAGACATTCCAGGTCAACAAAGAAACACAAGTCATCAAGTTTAGCATGAAGAAAAGGGTCATTGAACAGCTAAGACAGTAGAATGGCAACTACTTGTAATAACTTTATCTTTTGTAAATGTATTGTAATGAAAGTTAGAATGAATGGTTATTAGTTTATGTTGTTCGATTCATATCAATTATGTAAGAAGAATTTGTTTTGCTCACGTACAATTGATTTTAACTTAGGCTATTTGTATATTCAAATAGGGGGAGATTGTTGGGTTCAGTTCCTGAGCCCTTCAATCTTTCAGTAGATTTAAACATAAAATCCCCTAAGTGTTTCTCAAGCTGAAGTTCTTCAACTTGAGTCGCTGAAGCTTCTTCAGCGTCAGCTCTTCAGGTCCTTAGAAGATTGGGAAGTATCTTCACTTCAGTGTATGAAACGGTACAGAAACTGAAGAAGGACTCTTGGAAAGAGCTTCAGTTCAGCTTGGTTGACAATTCCAAGCTGAACGTTGTCTATCTCCTTAACAGAAGTTGAAATGTGTTTTTTCACTTCTAGAAGGTTTACAAGGCGGGAAAAAGATTGCTTTATGTCAAAAGGAATAAAGCAATCTCCTTGGGAAATGTTACTTCTAATGTTGGTATAGAAGTACATTAACTTTCCTTAAAGGACTGTACATGGTACTATAAAGCATGTGCACATTAAATGGTAGCTCAACCACCCATTTAATGTTTGACATGTGTATTAGGTTAACTTGTAAACCCTAATCCCTTTGCATATAAAAGGAAAGGGATTTCCAGAGTAAATGTCATCTCTTCTAATTAATGTGATACACATTGAAAAGTTCATTCATCTCTCCAACAAACTGACTCGTACTAGTGAAAGCTGAAGCTTCAGTTTAGTCATAACAGGTTTGTTTTCTTACTCTCTTAACTTTGGTTAGAGTTTAAGTTCAAAGGAGATAACACCCCAATTGTCATTCAACCACCTTGCTATTCCGCAAGCAAGGTGTGTCATAGATTCTTTATTTGATTCTAATAAACGTCTATACGTTGAAAAGTACTTATGTGTGTTTTAAACTTGTTCTTTATATTGTTCATATATATTTTTTTTAAACTCACTTTGCTGCCATGGAATGTGATTAGTTTAACTTGATAAATCTTATATCAGATTCCAAGGGACCAACATCACCACCACCACAGCACCACCACCACAGTAACACCACCGCAACAACATCACCACACCACCACCACCACAACACCACCACAATAATAAAAACGCAACACCACCACCGCAGAACCACCACCACAGCACCCAACCGTTGCAACAACGCCATCGCAACACCACCACACAACCACCACAACAACGCCAACAAAACCTAACCACCACAGTAACACCACCACTTTACCACCAACAACCAACAAATGCTACCGTCACCCTTATAAAACTCTTCTTCAACAAACAAACTTTCAAATATACACCCAAACTTTTCTATCACTTTAAAACTATTCTTCAACACACGAATTGTTTTACACTCCTTCATTACTTTGCTTTTCTTATTCTTATTCAGTAATTTAAAGCGCACCGTGTATTCACCCTTTATTAAAATTTCCTGCATGTATTATCATTCACAAATATTATCTAGTTAAATCACTTTGGTTTACCCTAGGAAATGTCACCCGAAATTAATGCATATCAGTCAAAGTTTTGAGCGATCTATCTACGTGGTAAGCACTATAGTTTTTCTTGTTTTTATATTGTTTCGATAGCCTGTGAATGGTTGACACGTGTATATCGCTCAATATTATGAGCGATTTTTAGGGCCATTTTAGATAATGTTGATTTTGGGTCCTCTGCAGGACATTACACCCAAAAAGGGCTCTGTCGGTAATTTTCGCAGTATTTAATGATTCTCCAAAGCAAGAATCCAAAACTGAAAGCGTGGTAGCTCAACCTCTAACCGATCATCATAAAAAACCAGGGTGTTGTGTGGCTGCTGCCAATGAACGATTTCTTGCTCGAATGAAGGCAAAGATGAATTAGATAAACGATGAGTGTTATACAGTTTTTGTTGAATGTAAATCAAGATTTATAGATTGGTGTCATGATTGAGATTTTGATTGTTCATATCTATATATGCTTGATCATGAATTCATGATCCATAATATTTTTGTACTACTTATTTTGTTTTAAGGTTTCCATATTGTTTCATATCCACAATAAATAAATAGGACCTATACTTTAGTTAATAATTCATATTTGAAGGTCTGAACCTCTGAATATGTGATATTTGAATTCAGCTAAGCTAGAAATGGAGCGGCAAAGAAGTGCTTTAGGACATGAGGGGAGCTGAAGCGACCGAGCAATGGAACTGGTTTGAGTACTTAGGAAGATCACCTTTCCCACATTGTTGCGATAAGGAGCCCGTTATTGTTGATCTTTTGCCCGAAACTCCTTACACTATGCATGTCCAAGATTGTTGCAAGTCAGGTGTATTATCATTATTCATCCAAGATCATGTACACTTGTGGGAATGATACGTTGTTTGGGAGTGCGTTTACAAGATG
>BQNB010156472.1:0-15264 GCA_026074375.1 Tanacetum coccineum | reverse complement strand
TTTTTGGTATAAAAAGGATATGTGATTTCTCACATATCAACACCCAATCTAGCTAATCATCCCATGTGCTCTGATACCAATTGTAGGATATTAGAAATCATAACACAATCGAATGACTAGCGGATTAGCCAAGTTCTAGAGTGAGAAAGTGAGAGAGAACTTTCTAGTGAGAGAAAATGAACTTGTATATTGTAAATGACTAACCCATCTCTTCCATGGCATGGAAGAGGCTTATATAGTAACAACAAAACCGGCCATAAGGCCTTAGTAGTGGGCTTACACGTTGGGTTTAATACCCGGCCCATTACCGAATGTTATACATTAACTACTTAACTACGAGCAACAATAAACGATAAAATACACAGGGAGTCTTTTTCTAATATCTAACACATATTCATGGCATGACGAGATTACGTTATCTTATGCGTAAAATAGAGGGAGGAGTCTGTATATGCAGACACTTGAATTAAACGACCAAACACTCAAATTGATTGATTTATTTAGTTTCTTGGTAGTTTCTAGGTAATCTATTATTAACATATAAGGGCGATGAATGTTAAATTCAAAAAGAAAGTTTCAAAACCCGTCACCTTTCCTAGGCACTCCTAGGCTCAAAGCTTTAAATCCCAAGGCTCTACGCTTTTTGTAAGCCTTGTGCATGTGCGGAGCCTCGATCTGAAAAAATCCTTAGAGCTTGAGCCTTAGATCCTAGGCGCGCCTTAAGGCGCACTTTTTAAAACTATGTCCACAACGTGTAAACAAGTTGCACTCATCCTATATGTCGTTGCAATTTCCTCTTTTATTCATCTATGGGCAAGATGGTTATTCGAAAGACTTAAAGATGGTTGATCCTACCAGCTCTTCTTCTGATAATAAACGATTAACCATGTTGGCTTTATATTCTTATCAGCTCCACGATCGTGCAAATTACTATAACTATTTATCAAGAACCGACAGATTGTTTCAACAATACGTTGTCACTGCTTTTTGTGCCATTGAGTAAAACTGAATCGACTTTGTTCGTGAGCATCAAAATGATATAAGTAATGAATATCTATCCGGCATCTATGATGCTATTAACTAAGGAGATATTACCGGTTCTGATTGTGGGTTAAGGCTTATACTACCGCAATCCATCACGGGCGGACCACGTTACATGTACAGTCATTACCTAGATGCACTCGCCATATGTCGCGTACATGGAAATCCTTCCTTTTTTATAACGTTTACGTGCAATGTTAAGTGGCCGGAGATAGCTGAATACATGGCTCAATTTCCACTGTTGACAACAACGGACAGAGCAGATGTAGTCGATAGAGTATTCGAAATGAAGATCCATCAATTTATAAACTTTTTACGTGATGCACAACCATTTGGGAAGACTGTAGCGGGTATTTTATATAACTGAAAATCTTAATTATTAGTCCTTACTTTTAAATTTACTATTTTTGTATTTTATTATATACTTACTACGTATTTTGTATTGGTTTCTTTGTTATAGTACTATATACAGTGGAATTCCAAAAGCGGGGACTACCTCACTGTCATACTCTGTTATGGACACATGTATCGGTGCGTGTATCTTGAGAAGAAGATATAGATATGTATGTATCGGCCGAATTGCCTTCGGAGGATGTCGACCTAGAGTGTTACAGTATTGTTTCATAATTTATGATACACGGGCCGTGTGGATTAGCATGTCCATTTGCTTCATGTATGCAGAATAGTCCTTGATGCAAAAAGAATTTCCCAAAAGAATATTGCCAGCGTACGTACATAGACAAAAATGGCTTTGTTCATTACAAAAGGAGGAACACTGATGTAACAACCACACGATAAAACATTAAGTTAGACAAAAACTATGTTGTCCCATATAATAAGAAGTTGTTAACCACATTCTACGCACACATCAACGTGGAGTATTATGGATGGTCGATGCTTATAAAGTATTTGTTTAAGTATATTTCTAAAGGGACTGATCGCGTTGTCTCTCGTATATCCAGGAATGATACGGACTTGTCAGCACCTGGGGCATCGACTGCTACTTACCGACCATAGGTGATGGTAGATGAAATAAAGAATTATCTAGATTCAAGATACATAAGCCCTCACGAAGCGTGTTGGAGGATTTTTGAATTTGACATACACTATAGGGAACCAGCAGTTCAAATTTTATCTGTACACTTGATGAATATGCAACGTTAGTCTTTAGAGAGCGAGATAGGCTTGACTCGATCGTTGTTGATACTCATAAAAAGAAGACGACTCTTACCGAATGGCTTCACTACAATGAATGGAATACTGACGGAAGACACTTAACATATTTGGATTTCCCATCTGAATCTATATGGTACGCAGATGGCAAGTATTGGTGACGACGTCGTGTAAGAACAAAATCGTCAATTGGTAGGTTGACATATGTCCATCCCGCCGCGGGAGATCTATTTTATCAAAGAATGTTGTTGTGTCACCAAAAAGGCAGTAAGAGTTTTCCAAGTATCTGTATCGTAAACGACGTTGTCTACCCAACCTATCAGGCTGCATGTGAGGCACTAGGCTTATTAGAGAACGACAGAGAATGGGAGATAACGCTAGAAGAAGCTGCTCTTACAGCGACACCCGCAAAGTTACCGACACTATTAGCACACATTCTTACATTTTATCAAGTGTCTGATCCAATTAAACTTTTGAACCGCACGTGGAAAAGTATGTTGGAAGATATACCATATACTTCTTCCATCTCGCTGAACATTCTGAACCTACACATTAATGATTCCGTTATGTGTTGTACAAGCTTGAAGGTTGTCTAAATCACTGTTTGAAATTATTAGCAGATTTTGGTCTCCGTATGCCACCTGAACATCTCATGTATGTTCTTAGAAACAGACTCCTAATGTAGGAGAAGAGTTACGATCGTACACTCCTTGCAGCTCATAGTGATCAGTTGCTACCATAGCTAAATGATAAGAAGCGTCGCATCTTTAGTTTGATTATGGATGCATGTTTCAATAATAGGCAAGAATAAGTTTTTGTATATGGTCAGTTAGGTCCAGATAGTATTAGCAGTTGCTTCATCAGGTATCGCCTCCCTATTACTTCCAGCAGGGCGTACGGCCCATTCACGCTTTAAAATGCATCTGGACCTAACTAATAACACAATGTGTTTAATAAAAAAAACACACAGTTAGCAACCTTAATTATAGAAACAAGTTTGATTATTTGGGATGAATCGCCTATGAATGAACGCCGATGTTTTGAGTCACTAAATAGGACCCTACGAGATCTGCTAGACCAACCGAACCGTTTGTTTAGGGGTAAGACAGTAATGTTGGGTGGAGATTTCAGATAGACTCTTCCAGTTTAAACAAACGCATCGAGAAATGAAATTATACATTCTTTAATTGCCAAGTCTTACATATGGCAACACTTTAAAATGTACTATCTTACAGAAAATATGCGTCTCAACAACAGTAACCTACAAGATATCGATAGGGAAAGAGTATCCGTCTTTGCGCAATGGCTATTGAACGTCGGGAACGGAAACATTGGTACACCAAATGATTGTGATCCAGAAAACTGTTCATGGGTAGACATACCTGAACACTATTGTATTCCCGATGATGGAGATGGAATATCGAACCTCATAGACTTTATCTATAATAATGAAACATTACACTATCCATTACCGACATTATCAACAACAAAATCCTGTCTTTGCTACCTGGGAGAACGTATACATATCTTAGCTATGATGATGCCATACCCCATGGTCATGACGGAGGAGAGGTAGAACTATTGTATCTAAGGGAGTACTTAAACACTCTTTCTTTTGTTGGCCTTCCTCCCCACAGGTTAGAACTGAAAATTGGCACACCCATCATGCTTTTACGCAATGTTAATATCATTGGCAGCCTTTGCAATAGAACGCGCTTAATAGTAACAAAACTACTCCCAAAGGTGATAAAAGCCCAAATTATCATAGGTACAAGAGTATCTTAGAAAGTCTTTCTATCGCGTATTCCATTGATTGCACAGAATCCATAAGCCCCTTTTGTTTTCAAAAGGAAACAGTTTCCGGTGAAAGTATGCTATGCTATGACCATAAACAAATCACAAGGTCAATCCCTAAAGAAAATAGGAGTATTACTCAGCGAACTTGTATTTATTCATGGTCAACTATATGTTGCCCTCTCACGAGCAACAACTCCTGATGGACTCAAGGTTCTTATCATCCGTCAACCCAACCGCTCGCCAACAGCTACATTACAAGGACTTTCTTTCAGAAGTTGATCTTCAACAGGTTTAATGTTATTGTTTTAGTTAATAGATAATTAAAAATTCAGTAAATTTAATACAATCATCTTTCTTAAAACAAATAAGTATATACTAAAATTTCCACGTTGTATATTCTTGGTAACAGATATATAATACCCCTAATACATAGTCACAATATTTGTTATATTCTATATACTGCTCTGTGTATTTTATTGAGTGATACTACATGCATAAATGTTCCTATGTATAATTGTATCCATACATTTGTACGCTCCAATAGACAATTCAGACTACTTATATGTAAACTGCCTATGTGTTAAATGTAGTTTCTACTGTTGTAGTATATACAAGTTTGTAACCATCAAACATTCTTCATCCTTGCGCACCGTCAATATTGTAACAAAGCCGAATATAACTATTTAATATTGGACTTTCTTCCGTTTCCAGATCAATGGCAACAGCTAGCATTTCCAAAAGCATAGCAGAAGAAAAGGGCAAAATGATAGTCACAAAGCCCGATGTCACCATTATAGCAGTCCTGAAGCCAATGGACACTAACAAAACAATCAAAGCAGTGGTATACTGTGTCAACTGTGCCTTGAGCAGGTTAGTCAAACCGTTAGTATTGACTTGAAAATCATTATGTGCTATAATAATTATGTGTTTATGTGATCTTATGTGAGTTTGGTTACCAATTCATGGAGCGTGATCGTCTCATTGTGATTGAAGTTATGGTTGTTATGGGTATTTCATTTTGTTCACATTTTAGTGACAATGAAAATGATAGTATAATTCTATGTGTGTACGTATTTTATGTATATGTATACGTATTTATATCTTTAAGTGTTATTAGTTAGTAAATATAAAAGTTTAGTTTAGAAAATATAGAAATTTAAACTTAGTCTTATTAAGTTGGTAAAATAAAATTAGAAATGAAATTTATTTATAGTCATTCAAAACTAGTTTTAATTTAAAAGGTTTTCTAAAATAAATAAAGGTCTTTATAAAAATATCAAAATTAGAGGGTAATTATGTAATTAATAATAATTAAAAAAATAAAAAAAAAGGAAAAAGGGTCGACCGGTTTGGGGAGGAAAAGAAGGAAAAGAAAACCCAATTTTAGTCTAAGTAGAATTCTAATTACATAATTATCCAAACTCTTTTGTAAAATCTATAAATACCAAACCCTCCTATCCCCTTTTTGTTCTCTTGGCCGGTCGATCAAATCAAAAGAAAAAAATATATTTTTTTATCAAGATTCAAGTTGGTGGTTTGTGTAATCAAATCAAGGGTTTTAGGTATGTTTTCTTAAACCCTTTTTAATTAATCTTCTTTAGTTTTTTTGTAACAATTAAGTGATGGAATTAGGGTTTATTTTTATTTTCTGTAAATCAAAGTAATTAACTTAATTAGGATTGATCGGGGATAGATTATAAGCGTTTTGGTATAATCGGTTAGGTCTAGAACGCGTTAGATTAGGAATTTGGTTTGAGCAGAATTTTAGGTCATGTTGTTCGAAGGATATCTCAATGATGGTAACGTGATTTTTGATGAGGCTTATATCCATTGGTAAGTTCAGAGAGTCTAGTTTTCAAAAAGTCCGACCGCGACCAAAATCGAGGTTGGGAAGTGGTTCTAATGATTTTCGCAAGAAAAGTTTTCAAAACAATAAATTCGGGTCAGATTTGGGTCTAATTTTGGGGAGTAAAACCCCTACTTAATTCAAATTAGGGTTATCCAAAAATCAGAGGTCATATTTTAGGTGTCTATTAACTCCAATTCGAAGGGCTAACGCTAAAACATTTTCTAAGTATTTTTAAGGACGTCAAACTTTTTTGTGTGAGTTCAGATCCGAATCTGAGTACTTTGTAACAATGAATTTTTATAAAATAGTTCCACTTAGTATTATTTTTTATAAAAAATCACAGTAGCTCACAACTCATTGGAGAGCTAGGGTATGTAAGGAGAACCGTCAACTAGGTGTTTTAGTATTTTATTTGTGGTCATAAAGTGACTACAATTTTTTGCCGGAAACTGAAAAATTGGAAGTTAATGGTTAAGGTTATATAGGGTATGAAAATAATATGGGAGATGTATTTAAAGGATTATAAACTTAGTATAAGGTTTAAAAGTCCATCATATGATTGTTACATTGGCTTGGGCATTTAGCCTAACCGAGTGTAACTTGTGTTTTTGTTGTGTTTAGATTGTGTGCAAGATTCTGTCAAGTAGCTGAGCATCAGGTGAGTTTCATAGTCCCATCTTTACTATGTTTTCTTGGGATGGAAATGATGTAAAGGTCTTAAAATGATTTAATTGCTGTGATTATGTGGTTTAATTGACGCATGGACTTTTATGTAGCTATTATATGTTATGTGCTAAATGTTGTGCTGAGGATCGGGGGTAACGTTCCTACCCATTACTATGAGACGTGCTTTGTGGCTTAGATCGGGGGACACGTTACGTACTAGTTATGGTCAATTTGTACGTATGCATGTTAGCCGGTACAATAGTTAGCTTAACTGTCCTGCCATGTTCTGTTTTTATTAATCACAGTAATTGATTTAAAGTTTGGATTGTGTGTCGTAAACCTATAACTCTCACCAACCGTTGTGTTGATGTTTTAAGCATCATTTTCAGGTGAGCATGTTGAGGGTTTTGAAGCTAAAAGTGACTAGAGAGACCTTAGGATTGCATATGGAGTTTATCTTCTTATTTCCGTTTTGAACTTGTTTTATGGATTCTTCTTGGATGTTGTTTGATTTCTTAGGTTTGTGAGTCATATTATGTTTTTGTATTAATGAGACCTTTTTTCATTAATGCAAGATTCTTTTGTGTTAAGGTATCATCATGACACTTTGTGTCCATTTATGTCTTGATTCGTGCATGTAGTTTTCTCTATTGTTGACACCGTTGTGTTATGATGATACCCATGAAGTTACGCCTCGTGTTTCCGCCTTGGCGGGGTGTGACAGATTGGTATCAGAGCCAATGGTTATAGAGAAGTAGGTGGTTGAACCTAGACTATAACCTAGGAGTCCCTCATATAGTTGCATTTTAGGGATTAAGTGTATATGTACGTATCTACTATATTTTCTCGCTACTTAAAAGCTTTAATTTTTCATATTTTCATTACTACTATATATAAAATTTTCATTATGGGGATCTAATAGTATATACCCTTCCTTGTGTTATTTTAGTCATGTCTCCTTCAGCTCGTGCATCTCGTGCTAAGTATCATTAGGGAATCGCCTTCGCAACTAGACTCAAGCGTTTTACTGATCCAGTGCCGAAGCTTAGGATGAAGCATACGAACCATAAAGTCCGAATACCAAAAGGTCTGTATCCGCTCCGAATTGAAGCGAAGATGACTAAGAAACAAGTAGGAGGAAAATGGATCCTAGTGAGGGAGATGACGATGATTTTAAAAGATGGAGAAATCTCTAAGTTTCCAGGATACAATTAGTCTGAAGAAGAAGAGGAGCCAAGTGAGCAACCTAAGCCTTATGATCTGTATAGATTTGTTGATCATCCAGAACTCCAAAGGAATGAATTTGCTCTGCATCGACTGCCCTAACAAGAAGGCAACATGAATGGTTGGTTGATTGAGGATGAGGATGAGCCTCTAGGATATGAAGCATCTGATAAGGAGGTAGAATCGGATCTTGAGTCCATCGCAAGAAGTAAGCCTAAGTGTAAGAAGTTGAAGAAGACAACTAAAGCTATTCCCGACTACACGTTCCGCGACTGTCCGTATTGTTCTAAGTGTTGATATGTTTTAGTTTGTTTTCTTTTCCTTTCGACGTTTGGAGCCATGTTTAGGAATGTTATTTTCAACTCTTGGTTTTGAGTATTTTAATATAATAAAAGTGATTATTGGGTTATTCCTATGTGTGATTAGTTGTTTTCATTTGAGTTAGGTGCTATGTGGTGTGTTTATTTTATGAAGTGTCATCATAGGAAGGAGTACAACTGTGAAAGGGGGCATCTATAATTATGGTGGCCAACATAATTATACATGCGCCACAACACAAGTAGACTTGCAAGTATGATTACATAGATTAATGTTGATGCGTTGTATGTTGGTTATACTTGTATGTATATGGTTATGGAAGAGTATGATAAGATCATGGGATTGGAAATCATTATTATATTGTCTAATGTATATAAATTTTATTTTATATAGAAATGGCTCCATCCCGTCGAAGCGGTCCTAGCAACGAGGAGAACCCCGACATTGCTACTATCATTGCGCAACAATTTCAAAACATCCTTCCTCAGATCGTCACCCAAGTAACTAACAATGTGAACAATGCTAATGGCAGAAATGGTGGGAATGGTGGAAACAATGGCTGTACCTACAAAGGGTTTATGGCATGCAATCCCAAAGAGTATGATGGAAAGGGAGGTGCGATAGCACTTACCCGATGGATCGAGAAGATGGAGAATGTAATTGACAATAGTGGGTGTGCTGAGAATCAAAAGATGAAGTATGCTGCTAGCTCGTTCGTGAACAAGGCTTTGACTTGGTGGAACACCCAAGTTCAAGCAAGAGGTCGCGAAGCTGCAATAGGTATGTCATGGACTGATTTTAAGGTGTTGCTTGTAGAGGAGTTCTGTCCTAGCAATGAAATGGAGAAGTTGGAAACTAAGTTTTGGAATCATAAGATGGTAGGAGCCAATCATGCCGGCTATACAGATCGGTTTCATGAATTGGCCAAGTTGGTTCCGCATCTAGTTACTCTTGAGTCCTCACGCATCAAGAGGTACATAGCTGGGTTAGCTCCTGAGATTCGGGGAATGCTCCGAGCGACCCAACCAACCACAATCCAGAGTGCAATTCTTAGAGCTGGGATACTTACTGATGAGGTTGTTAGCTGTGGTACATTGACAAAGGGAAATGAGATAAGAAAGGGAGTGGAAGAGACAAGCAAGCAAGGAGGTTGGAGAAATGATGATAAGAGGGCGAAAGTGAGCAAGGGATTTGTGGCAGCAACTCCTTATAGGAATGGGTATGCTGGCCCTCATCTAAAATGTGCTAAGTGTTGGACTCATCACCCCGAGGGTGGACATTGTCTAGTGTGCTTTAATTGTCAGAAACCGGGTCACTTTGCAAGGAATTGTCGTATGCCAATTAAGCAGGTGGCGCCGATTAATGCTGTTAGAGGGGAACATGAACCAGGAACATGTTATGAGTGTGGAAGCCGTGGACATTTTTGAAATACTTGTCCTAAATTGACCCGAGCACCTGGTCAAGTGGGAAACCGTTTAACTATTGAAGGAAATTAGAACACAAGGAATAACGGGAATCAAGTTAAAGGAAGGGCCTTCAATGTGAATGCAGTAGGCGCTCTCCAAAATCCTAACGTCGAAACGGGTACTTTTTCTTTGAACAATCACTATTGTACTGTACTTTTCGAGTCTGGAGATGATTTTAGTTTCGTTTCTACTGATTTTGCGCCTTTGCTAAATGTGAAACCTAGTTTTGTAAACCCTGGATATGTGATAGAAGTAGTAGATGGTAAGAAAGTAGAAGTTGATAGGATTATTCGTAATTGCAAACTAGAGCTAGGTAATTCCCTGTTCACTATAGATTTGATACCCTTAGGTCATGGGAGTTTCGATGTGATTGTAGGGATGGATTGGTTGTCTAAGCATAAGGCTGAGATAGTGTGCCACGAGAAGGTGGTTAGAATACCGTTGGAAAGTGGTGAGATACTTCATGTCCAAGGAGAGCGTACTCTAGGAATCGCCAAAGCCTTAAGTAACGTGAAGGTAGATGAATCGCAATTGAGTGATATTTCCGTAGTACGAGATTTTGTCAAGGTATTTCCGAAGGACTTGTCGGGATTGCCACCACAACGACAAGTTGAGTTTCGCATAGATTTAGTTCCTGGAGCGACGCCGGTTGCGAAGTCTCCATATCGTCTAGCGCCCTCAGAAATGCAAGAATTGTCTGGGCAGCATCAAGAGTTGCAAGACAAGGGTTTCATACGACCAAGTCATTCTCCATGGGTAGCACCTGTGTTGTTTGTTAAGAAGAAGGATGGTGCATTACGCATGTGTATTGATTATAGGGAGTTGAACAAGTTGACTATTAAGAATTGCCACCCTCTCTCGAGAATTGATGACCTATTTGATTAGCTGCAAGGAGCGCACTACTTCTCAAAGATAGATCTTCGGTCAAGTTATCATCAGCTCGGAGTACATGAGGATGATATTTCAAAGACCGCATTTCAAAACAAGATACGAACATTTTGAGTTTACGGTTATGCCTTTTGGATTAACCAATGCACCAGCGGTCTTTATGGATTTGATGAACCAGGTTTGTAAACCATACCTAGATAAGTTTGTCATCGTTTTTATTGATGACATTCTGGTCTACTCAAACTTTAAGGAGGAACAGGAGGTTCATTTGAGGCTGGTGTTGGAATTGCTGATGAAGGAGAAGTTGTATGCAAAATTTTCCAAGTGTTAATTCTGGTTACAAGAAGTGCAATTCCTTGGTCAAGTGGTCAACCAGAATGGTATTCACGTGGATCCAAGTAAGATTGAGGCGGTAAAGAATTAGAAAGCTCCTACAACACCATCTGAAATTCAATCATTTTTGGGGTTAGCAGGTTACTATCGTCGTTTTATTGCAAATTTCTCTAAGATTGCTAAACCTCTTACTTTGTTGACTCAGAAAACAAAAAGTATGAGTGGGGCGTGGAACAGGAGGAGGCATTCCAGACCTTGAAAGATAGTTTGTGTAATTCTTCAATACTATCGTTGCTTGATGGAGTAGAAGATTTTCTAGTATATATATTGAGACGCGTCGAACAGGGATTAGGTTGTTTACTCATGGCAAAGAGGGCAAAGTGAAAGCATATGCATCGCGACATCTAAGATCCAATGAGAATGAATTATACAACGCACGACCTAGAATTAGGAGCTGTTGTGTTTGCCCTTAAGACTTAGAGGCATTACTTGTACGGAATAAAGAGTGTCATTTATACATATCATAAGAGCCTTCAACACATATTTGATCAGAAGGAGTTAAATATGCGTCAAAAGAGGTGGATCGAGTTATTTAGTACTATGAGTGTAAAATTCCGCTACCATCCTATTGTAAGGAGAATGTATGTCAGATGCATTAAGTAGGAAGGAATGAGTAAAACCCAGACGTATGCGAGCAATGGCTATGACCATTCAGTCCGGAGTTAGAAGAATGATACTAGCAGCCCAGGGTGAGGCGTTCAAGCAAGAAAACGTACTTGAAGAAAAGCTACATGGTTTGGATCAACATATGGAAAGGAGAAAAGACGGGAGTTTATACTTTATAGACCATATATGGGTTCTGTTAGTAGGAGGTGTGCGAACGATAATTATAGACGAAGCTCATAAGACTAGGTACTTTGTACATCATGGAGTGGATAAGATGTACCATGATCTTCGGGATACGTACTGGTGGCCGGGAATGAAGAGGGACATTGCTACTTATGTTAGCAAATGTTTAACTTGTTCTAAGGTGAAGGCTGAGCATCAAAGGCCATCGGGTTTATTGCAACAACCCGAGATACCCGAATGGAAGTGGGATAAGATCACCATGGATTTTATCACCAAGTTACATAAGACGAAGAGTAGGCATGATACGATTTGGGTAATAGTCGACAGGCTGACCAAGTCGGCTCATTTTCTGGCGATGCGAGAAGATTATAGTACTGAGAGATTGGCAAAGTTGTACATCAATGAGTTAGTCGCTCAACACGTAGTTCCCGTGTCAATTATTTCAGATCGAGATGGACGTTTTACATCGTGTTTCTGGCAAACATTGCAAAAAGCTTTAGGGACGCGATTGGATATGAGTACGACTTATCATCCTCAAACGGATGGACAAAGTGAGCGTACGATTTAGACTTTAGAGGATATGTTAAGGGCGTGTGTGATATATTTTGGTGGCAATTGGGATGTTCACCTACCAATAGTTGAATTTTCTTACAACAATGGGTATCATTCGAGTATTCGATGTGCTCCCTTTGAAGCATTGTATGGAAGGAAATGTAGGTCGCCTGTTCTATAGGTTAAGATTGGGGAAAGTAGTTTGATTGGGCCCGAGTTGGTACAAGAGACGACCGATAAGGTAGTTTTGATCAAGGAGAAGCTCAAAGCGGCAAAAGATCATCAAAAGAGCTATGCTGACAATAGACGTAAGCCCCTAGAGTTTGAGATTGGAGATCAAGTATTACTGAGAGTGTCACCTTGGAAAGGTGTGATGCATTTTGGAAGGAAATGTAAGTTGGCACCGAGGTATGTAGGACCATTTGAAATCCTTGAAAGGATTGGCCCTGTAGCTTATAGGTTAAGATTGCCTAAGGAATTGAGTGAGGTACACGACACATTCCATGTATCAAATTTGAAAAAGTGTTTGGCGGATGCTAATTTGCATGTGCCATTGGACGAGATCAAGATCGACAAAACTCTTCATTTTGTCAAAGAACCAGTAGAGGTTATGGACCGTGAGGTTAAGACTTTAAACCGTAGTAAGATTTCAATTGTTAAAGTGCGCTGGAATTCAAAGCGTGGTTGAAGGAACTATGTAATCTTTAATATCAAGCAAGAACTAAAGAAAGAAAGTGGAAGGAAGAATGTATTTCTAGTGAGAGAAAGTAAAAGAAAGAAAATGCATTAAGTGTAAAATGAGAATACAACCAACCAAACCAACCTCTCCAAGGCATGGAGAGGTGTTTATATAGTACCTATGGCCGGCCATAGAAGGGCTTTATGGGCTTTCCATGGGCCTTTTGGCCCTATTAGATTATAAATCATATATTGGACTAACTACGGGCTTTGACTAACTATTATTGAAAGTGACCGATACTTTTCATGTTTCTAACAATCTTCCCCTAAGGGAGATCACTCCAATTTACAAAAATTTAAACTTAGCATACTATGCTTCAACTTTAGTCTTGAGCTCGTAGTCTTTAACTTCAATCATTAACTTGTGAATTGATGTAGTGATCATAGACTTTAGGTCTTGAGCTTGTTCCTTAGCTTGTTTTGAATGTGATATTGAACACCTTAAGATCATCAACCAAGCATAATCTCTTTTCGCCATCTTGTAAACTTTGCCATCTTGTGAACTTGTGACTTTTGGACCGACATGCTCATACCTTTCTTGATTTGATGATCTTGAAAAGCTTTAATAATGCATATTTCTTGAAGTTCTTTAACTTTAACACTTCGCTGCTTTAAGAAGGACGTGCGGTATCAGAGTAGCGGAAGTCTTGAAACATGTACTTGAGCTTTCATGATGTCTTAATATTTGTCGGTCGGGTATGAGCATGTGGCTATAAATTTGTGAGTCAGCTGGAATCAGGTACCTTCACCTCCATCTTTAAGTATCCTGCATTAAAACAGTTAGCAATAAAGCAGGGGGGCGCATATGGATTTGTCATTCGCCCACGTTTGGTTAGAGTAACCTTCGAATCCGTGAGGATCGACATGTGATCAGGTAGATTCAATTTAAGAAGAATCTCCTTGAGAGGATTTCCAGCTGAAGTATAGAATCTTTCTAACACATATGCATTAGATTCATCAAACTCAGCATGTTCTCATTACCGGAACGTCTTAAAGCAGACAACACGATAAGAGTGAACCAGTGAGTTACTATCTCACCGATTAAATAGAAAAATCGATTTGAAAAATCAATCGATGTGTCACTTGCTAAAGTGGTTTTGTGACACATCGAGAGTGTTAATCATTTCAAAATTCATCATCAATCGTCAATTCATAACCTGGAACAAGTTTGATTCTTATAGAATCGCACCATCGTTTCTTTCCAGTTGTCACAAGTTTGATTCATATAGAATCGCACAAGTCACCTACCATGAGCTTGTTTGATGTTGGCTCAAGCAGGATTTCCATCTTCACTGTGAATACTTAAGTATCACTCGGATGTTCTGGCAAAATCACAAGGATAATGCGTAGGACTCTTAATATATATCTTGTTATTCACATTGTGTGACTTAGCAAGCATAATTTTGACAAGTGTCCTAATGAGATTTATGGATGATCTCTTTTGGCTCTAGACTCAATAGTGCACTTTGGTTTTAGTGATCGAAGGCTGGAGCAGACTGCCACCTTTTCAATATCAACAAAATCGGAGTGAGAAAGTCGATAGAAATGCATGTAATCTCCATGAGAAATGAAACAAGAGTCTGTTGAGAGACCTTGAGTGGCTAGGGAGGGTTGTGCATAGCGTCACTGGGTCCATGACTGTCTTCAATCTCAAACAACAACTTAGTGTTTCTAACAGATTATGTATTGACCCGGTTTCTGCCTAAGTGTATGGAGGGCTTCTTTCTTTTCACCCTATATCCTTACAAATATTTTTCATTATTCAACCCCTTCAGCGCTTACCGAGACTTCATAACTAATACCTTGTTGGGTTTGCTCCAGTATTAGCTCCATCTCATTCGGCACTTTTCTCGATTCTCACTTTTTCTCCTTTTGTATCATACCTAAGGACTTCTACACTATCTAGTGGATGATCCTGGGTAGATCTCTCTGGTTCTGGCTAGATCATAGGATTTGAATACCTATGCCTAACCACCTTATAACTCTATAAATTTAAGTACATGGTCGGTCTTTTAGGTATTCCATCACAATCCTTCAAAAACCATTGAAAAATTCAATCAAAGTGTTTGATATAAATATCAAAAAGATTTACACTTTGAGAGTTTTTCATTATCTCTAAAAGCTCCCCCTTAACATGTGCATTGTAATCGTAGTACATGTTAAGCGTAGAGTGCATTGAGTCCATTTTATATGATCACATTTTAGTACAACTTAGGTTCATTTTAATCATAGTTTAATCACATTTTCTCCTCTTATCCAAAATGTTAATCCCTTGATATTTTGGAGATCAATTGTCTAAATGTTTGGGAACAAAATGTTACACAATATCTAACAGGAACATTTTAATGCTCCCCTCAAATTATAAGGGAC
>BQNB010156470.1:0-15264 GCA_026074375.1 Tanacetum coccineum | reverse complement strand
TTGGTTGAGTTAATGTTAACTTAATGTTGATTGAAGTTTTTTGTCAAAAAGCAGTGAGGTTCTGGGTCAAAACGCAATGAAGAGTTATCAAAACGCAATGAAGAATTATCAAAACGCAATGAAGAGTCTCGAGTCAAAACGCAATGGAGACTCTTAAGGTTTTATCAAAACGCAATGTTGCGATTTGATCAAAACGCAACCAGTTAAAAATTGGGCAGAATATCCCCTAGTCAAAACGCAACAAAATTCTTCAAAACGCAACCTGTAGTCAAAACGCAACGACCAAAACGCAATAACCAAAACGCAACCTCCAGGCTCAAAACGCAATGATCAAAACGCAACGATCAAAACGCAACTTGCTTTCTTTACCCAAAACGCAACCAAGAATGTCACAGAAGGTCAAAACGCAACGACGAAGATACGAACTTTTTCACCTAAAAACCCTTAAAAATCACCCTTTTGAACGTTTTCACTTGGTTTCTTTTGCACAACTTGGTCCTAGAAGGTTATAACAACTATAAAAACACTAACTTTAACATCACAAACATGAGAATCAAAGAGTGTCAAGAATAAAACCATAAACTTTCTAAAACCACACTTTTGATCTAAACTAACCAAGGAAACGCACACACAATCTAGCTAATCATCCCATGTGCTCTGATACCAATTGTAGAATACATGATATCATAACACAAGCAATAGATGATGGGTTGGCTAATTACTCTTAGAGAGAGAAAGTGACTTTCTAGAGAGAGAAAGTGCAAGTAAATCTATTAGCATGAAATGAAACAACCAACCCCTTCCCATGGGTGGGCACAAGGGGTATTATAATACAAGTTGCATTCTTTCTAAACCTATTCAAACTACGAGCTATGCTATACTAAATGATACACGGGGGTGACCGAGACTTTTTTATAATCCTAACATTTTGCTTATACACAAGCGTTTAAACACATTACATACTTATGATGGAACACTATAATTTTTCTCAAAGACCAATCCCGGTGCAACGCACGGTTTCGGCACGCCTCGTACTACATATAATACAAATTGCACCCTCTCTCATCATTATTGCACAACTAAATTTTAAGTAATACAATTTATATAGCTTATGGTACAATCCTTAAATGATAACACTTAGTTTTAGGTAATACAACTTATAAAGCTTATGATATAATTCTTAAATACACAACACTTAATTTCATGTAATAAAACTTATAAAGGTTACGGAACAAACCTTTTATCCATTTAAATTTAAGCAATACACAAGATAAAGCATATAGTACAAATATAAACTAATTAAATACACTCATCAATGTTATTTTTAAAACACCCCTAAAACAAACATTAGATATTATTATACATATTATTCAAATTAATGAAACACACAAAGTTTCATACAATTTATATGCCAAGTTCATGGTTCATAAGGTTTTGAAAATCAGACCGGACCAACCAGTTCATCCGGGAACCGGAGTCACCACTGGTACGACTAGCTAATAAAAGCCATCTGAAAAGGAACATAGGGAACCGGAAAAAAATGAGTGAATCAGGCTAGACTCGAATCATTTTCTTTTTGTTTTTCAGTTCGTAATTGTTATTTTGTTTGCGCTTGAACTTTAATCACAAGATACCCGCCGCTGCAACGCACGGATACCCTACTAATCAAGGTCAATTGTTATAATTGTATGTTTAAGTATATGTAAACGATATCATTAAAAGAAAGAAGAATTGTACACATGATATCATTCGAAACACATTCTTTCCAGAGTAGATCATATTCATTTAAAAGTTCCGCCTCTTGTGTTTCAAATTCGTCAACCTCCTTTTTAAGAGATTTGACGTATTTTAAATTTTCATACATTTCTTCTTTTAACGCTTGTTCAAAAATCCCAACATTTTGCAAAGGTTTGTGAGCAACTGGAATTAAGAGTTTTTCATAAAGTCGTCGTATGTCATCTGTAATTGTAATTATTTTATACCAATCCAGCTTACGCTCCCGCCATTCCGAATCAACAATTGATCTAATGTTGTCCACATTGGCTTGAACATCTTGGAAATCATACTTACTTTTGCTTATTGGTTTATGTTTTGGCAAGTATTAGATGTTTTTCACCAAATTTGTTGGTCTTTTTTGAAAAGGTATTTTGAAAATGTTCTTTTTCACTTCATTTGAAAAATAAAATTGCTCACAAGACTTTTGTTGTTGAGGAACGAAAAGATCATAAAGGTTATTTAGTTTTGTGTAATCATATGATATTACTAAATCACCCAATTTTAATCTACTTTCTTCAGCAAGTCAAATTGTTTCTTCACTTTCGGGAGCAAATAAGTTCGCAAGATCATTCTTATCTTATTAAACATTATACAAGCATGGTTTTTCCCATTGAGCTTTCTTGAGGTACTTAGGATTTTTAAAACTTATCGAGCACGTACCATTGTAATACGAACTTGGTTTAGGAATTAGCATATGAACGGTCTATGCCGATTGATTTGTTTTATAAACAACGTCACTTAAAAATTTGACTTGATTTTCCAAAGAAATTTGTTTATCAATGTCTTTATCTTCCCGTTCTTTGAAATCTTTTTCAAATGTTCTTTTTCTTTTGCAATTTTAGAAATTTGTCTCTCTTGCATAGCAATCTGATTTACTAGCTTGTCATTTTCTTCTTTCACTAAAAACGTTCTGTAAGCTTTTGTTTTTGAAGATTCTATGTTTTTATGAGTATTACTTGCCAGTAAATCAAGAGCTTCTTTGCATTTGAGTTCGGCTGCTTCTTTGTCTTTCTGGTTTGTTTGAATTTTTTTGTACCTCTCAAGATCAATATTGCAATATTTTAGATTAAGCTTGTATTTTTAAAGCTCTTGAATAAGAGACGTGTTTACTTTCTTCAAATCTTTTTGAATATCCTTGTTTGCTTCAATGTCAGCTTTTAATTTTTTAATTGAAGAAGCAAGTAACACACGTTCATTCTCATGTTTTGTAGCATGTTGGTCAACCTTTCTTGCATTATGACTCATATCCGATGAATCAGAAGTGACTTTGCTATCATTCTTTTCCATCATATATGTGTCATTGACGAATTCAGGTTGCACATTATATTGTTTTTCAATGACAAACACATTATAGTCAGCAGAATTTGGCACCTTAGCGATTGGCTCTGTGTCATAGGAAGGAGAGATTTCCGTATCATTCCCAAAATTGCTTCTTTCACTGCATTCATTCCCTGACCTACTGCTTTCATTGCCAGATGTGTTGCTTTGTTTCTTTAAGCATTGATCATTCCCGGTCTTGCTGCAATTATTCTCTGAACTATGTGCATTCCCTTTGTCTGATACAATCCCACTGCTGTCTGTGTCTCCCGAACTAGCATCCGCTGCTTTATCCTCTTGAACCTTGCACTCTTGAATCTGTAACTTTCTGTCATTTAACCATTTCAACCTTTTCTGAATCTCTTGTTCATGAAGTGCTCTTTCAAAAATACATTTCTCAATGGACTCCATGTATTCAGTGATCAAGTCTTTGAATAGTTGAGCTTTCAGTCGAGTATATTCTTTGAAGATCTCTCGTATGTTGCGGCCAATGTAATTTAAAGGCTTTAGTACTTCTAAATGCAAGAACTTGTCAAACTGCACTTTGATCACACTTAAAGCTGGCTTGGAATCCTTCTTGTGAAGTATTTCATTGTTGAGTTGCTTCTCTAGGTTAATCATATTGTGGAAAAGTGTAGAACTGAAAGTGTTGAATTCTTCACCACAAGGACGTCCAAATTCATACTGGAAGAAACTGTGTATGTTATATCCAAAGATATTTGAGTTGGATAGACGTTGAAAGGTTGATTTGAGTGCATCAAAATTGTTCATGGAACTCTGTTTCACACTCATTGCATGCTTTTGCATTCATTGAATCTCTTGTTCCTTTGAATCCAAACACGAAGATAAAGTATATTTCTTTTCCATTGAATCTGATGTGTCGTGAAATGAATTGCGGATCTTAAGTAGACAAGTTTGTGTTGTTGTGGTATGTTGCTGTTTGAATTTGTTGAAATCTCGATAAAGGTACTAACTTAGAAAGTTATTTGACGTTTAGGTGTGAAAGTTGTAAACTTTATCGTTTCTTTAAGTGTTTTGGCAAACAAGGACTAACGGTGAGAAGACGTTTCAATTTGACGGATTAACTTGGACTTCGAAAACAGACGTGAAAACTTAACAACGGACGAACAATGCAAAGTATTATCAAACTTCAAGGACTAAAGTTGCAAGCTTATGTTAACTAATGAACCAAGGATGAGCGGTGTAATGATGTTTGAAGTTGAAGTTGAAGTTGTAAAATTTATCGCTTGTTTGAGTGTTTTGGTAAACAAGGACTAACAGTGAGAAGACGTTTCAACTTGACGGATTAACTTGAACTTTGAAAACGGAACCAAGGGTGAACGGTGTAATGATGTTTGAAGTTCAAGGGTTGAAAGTTAAATAAAAGTTAAATAAATGAAATAAAAACTGTCAACAAGTAGGTCTGTTGTATAAAAGACCAAACTGTTAACCAGCGTACTAGACTTCAATCTTTGTTAAATGTTGCCCAAAGAATTATTTAAATTGTCTTTCGCTTGATTTTTTTGTACAATGAGGGTCGCTGGTATATATTTTTCTCCTTTGCCTCTTTGTTACAACTTTGTCTTTCGCTTGATCCCTTTTATGTCTTTCGCTCAAAATATCAAACTTGTCATTTGCTTAGTTTTGTCGATTGTCATTCGCTTGTATCTATTTTTTCAGTTTCGCTCGACACAAGAATTTTTTTCGGATTCGCTTGATTAAAAAAATCTTGCTCCGTTCTTGATTCATATGGAAACTAGGTTCGTTAGTTTGAATGAAATACATGGTTCACACGTTTCAAGCTTAAAGGTGGTTCGCACCTTTTGACAATAAGTAGGTTTGCTACTTTTTCAAATAAACGTGGTTCGCACGTTTGGTGATATATCCTCGTTCACTTGATTCAAAGTTGGCTCACAACTATAGTGTTAATTGGTGGTATCGCTAATATTCAAAAGAGGAATATAACTCGACTCAAAATATCGATTTTAACATGATAAAGCTTCGAACTTTTTAATTCAAAAAAGCTTATATGACACAAGAAAAACATATTTTTGATGATTTTTTCTTGAAAATGACGAGCACAACAAAAATGAGAAAAATAAGCTAGAATTCAAAAATAATGATCAGATCGAACTTTTAGAATTAAAAACGTGTATATCAATCCTAATACCTAGAACATTATGCTTGAGATTTAAAAAGATAAAAACACACGTTTTTGGACATAAAAGTACACGATCCAAACATAAGACCGATACTATATAAATGATGACCGTGACTTTTCTTGTTAGACTTAATATTTTAAGGCTAATATTTAACCATACGATTCTAGCTCTTATTCCAAAGGTAACCACTTCTACTAGAATAAATGATTATATCGTCATATTTTCGGTACTGCAAATGTTTTGTATAAATGCGTTAGTAAGATAATCACGAATCGTATTAAGGAGGGTTTGGAAGGCATGGTTAATGACAATCAATCGACATTTGTTCTAGGACCTAGCATTTCTGATAACATCCTTATTACACAAGAATTGATGCAATAACTATACCACTTGAATAGAGAAGTCCTAATATGTGCGTTTAATTAGATATATCCGAAGGCCTATGACAAAATCGGTTGTATGGAATTCCTGAAAGTGTATTTCTTGATGGTTTGGGATTCCTTCGACCATGGATCAGGTATGGTGATGCTTTAATTTAGCTTTTAAATAAAACTACGTCGGGTTTTACATTTATAAAACCCTAACTACCTCAACTATTCATACGCATTAAAGAGCAGTGTACCCTATCGTGTATAGTGTAGTGATTGGTAAGTACGGGTGTTGACCTAAAGAACGGTTTGTGTCTCTAATTGTCTAATCGAAATTATTTTCTACCTAAGAAAGCATTAAAGAAAGCAGTTTGGAATTTTAGTAGAATTATTGCAAGATGCTTGGGTGGTAAGCCTTGCTGTCGAAAAGGGAATTGGTATAGTGACAGACAACTAGGAAGGATAGCCGCATTCAATGATCTTATTGTCAATGTCTATTACAACCATAGAATGGGCAAAATTGGATAGGTCCAGTTTTTGTAACTAGTACCTAACCTATGTGTACTGAGTGGAATAAACTCGCAAGGAGAATTAACCTATTCTCAGTTTACAGTGATTAAGGTTTCATTTTAATTATGAGATACATTTTACCTAACAGGTCATCTCCTGTTAGCTCTCACCAACCTAACCGTGGTATTAATGCTAAAGGCTCTAACCTCATGAGTAAAGGGTGAACAACTACAAGTGTTGGTCTCGTGTAATCAATCGTGTGTACCAAGGTTAAGGGGATCACTCAACACACTCAACCTCATATCAAAACCTAGCAGGGAGTTCAAGGATTTCAAAATATACTACATAAATTAATAAAGGTGCAATCAAGACATTAAGATCATAAATTAATAATCATAAGGATAATTAATTAATTAAATGCAAATGAACAATTAATAAAACATAATAAATAATCATAACATCAATAATCATATGCTAGATCCAAAAAGTTAAAATAACATAATTAAATTAACCACAGAAAATTAAAGTATATATACAACCTAGTTGCGAGATTATTGTTTTCGATCCTCTAGTAAACACCATGACAACCCTGAAGGGTTTTTGCAAGCTAGCAGCGCCGATGCAGCTCTCTTTTAATTCCTCATTTTCTTGCGTGCGGTTGACCCACCGAATGAGATTGATGTTACAGAATGTCACAATTCATTACGACTATTTATACTAATATACAAGTTTCATCTTTCTACGACTTTAGCCCTCAAACTTTGTGGTGAAAAGTGTAACTTTGTAATATTTTAATGCACAAATAAGTCCTGTGTGACTCGACCCTATACGGCGTAAAGGCAACGATCATGTTACTCCGTAAACCTATTGATGCAACATTTTATCAATTAGTATAAAATATCTTACGGCTAAGTTACTTCTACAAGACGCCGTAACCCTTAGTCAAACATTACTAATATCCCTTAATAAAAATTATTACACGGCGTAACTCCTCGAACTTTACGCCGTAATGGCCTATCGTATCACCAAATCTTTCGTAGTAAATATCTGATTAAAGCGTAAACTTCTGTTACTTACGCCCGTAAATGCATACTAAGCTACAAATTCGACATCTTTAACTATTTTAAAAATAAGTATCCCTACTAAATACTATAGTAGTGGTACTAATTCTTCATTTTTGCTCTAAAGTCACATCCTAGAGACAATGTCGTACCATCCATCAAATTTAGTAAATCAACAAAATAAATTTGTATTTGGTACTATTATTGAGCAAATTTCTTCACCTTTTTTTCCATATCTAAAATAATGAATAATGCCTCTAATTACTTGAATTCGCAAAATAAATGAATTAAGTATCGAATTCATATAAAAATGATATAAAGCAAGACAATAAACGCGGAAATTTGATATGAAATAGTATTAAATATTTAATGTTATCAAATATCCCCCCATTTGACTTCTACATTTACCTCTCCCAGTAGACCTTATTTAAAATAATTTTGAGGGGGTTTGGAGAGATAAAGGTATACACAAAAAGATATCTCTCAGAATTTTTTAAGAAAGATATGAATTTAAAAATCACTTAATGCTAGAAAAATTCCTAAACCATGCACCTCACTAAAGGAAAAAAACGAATCACACTCATACTCTCACTAATCTATGTGTTTTATTTTTGGCGATCACTCAACTGCACAGTAATATCATGTATTTTATCATAAGCTTGGAAGGTACACAAATCTCTACCAGCTAGAGTTAGGGTCCAAACAGTCTTAAAGGCAACAAGGGTGACATATAGATTTTAGGGTAAATCATTTGGCAACCTTTACCAGAAGCGTTACACCAATAAGGGAGACAAAATCATATATACACATCCATAATGACGGAATAGACATACATGATTGCAATCAAATCCCTCATTCGAGCAAAACCAACGGCTTAGACTGGAGAATGACATAGGGTAGGATAAAGACATGGACTTTAAATTGTTGTTAAATAAAAACACAAAACAAATAGTCTAAATTAATCTAAGGTTGTCATAACTAGCTACTGTTTATCCATAAGTCCAAGAGTCTAAGTCTGAAAATCTGATCTTTAATAATGGGCTACTAGCTCCATTATTCACAATCATTAAGATGGCTTATAGTTGCACCATCTTAACATTTTTAGCGCATAGATGGCTTATAGTTGCACCATCTTTTCATTTTAAATATGCAAATGCTACAGGAGTTTACATCTTTTTAATATTGCCCCTGCAACATTTGATATAATACGCACATCCCCCTACTTGAGATGAACAATATCGAAAGTGATGATACAGGGGAGTCTTAATAGATCATTAATGACAGGTCTTCCACGAATGCATAGAATTTTTGTACCCATTCCCCCGAACCATGGACTTAAGTAGCCAGAGATTTCAACACAAAGAAAATAAAGACTACAGGGTAGGCTAAGGTGAAATGGTGTAACAAAACATATAGGGTTTAAACAGGGATTGGCTTAACAATATGATCTAACATTGAGTGCAACAAAGGGTTTTACACGGGGAGGTCGACAAGTCAGTGTGACAAGTCGATAAACACACACATAAAGGCTATTTGGGTGAATTCCTAATATTTGTCATTCTTGAAATGGATATTGAAATGATGTACATGCCAATTTCTAAAGTCTACAATACTACTAGCACACTTATATTTTTGGTGATTTATTGTTATCAAAGACAAAACAGAATTATTAGGCTTTAACCTCACAATTGGAATAAAGGGTTATAGTGCGTTCGGCAAAGATTAATTCTAGTTTATTAGGAAAAACATGTCAAATTTTTTAAAATTGACACAATTTTTCAAAGAAAACTAGAAAATCAAAGGCAAATATTAGTCAAGTGATAATTATACTCCCATCCCCCCACTTGGTTTGTACAATGTCTCCATTGTACAATTAAGGAAATGAAAATTCAAGAACATGAGTAGAATTAGAACGGAAGACTCCTTTGGATTTGCTCGGTAATATGAAGAGACAGCATGCTCTAAGCCATGCTCCAAGTCTGCTTCCTTGAGAAATATCCAACATCACAAGCAACTTCTTCATCCTGTAAATCATCCGACTAGACCGGTTTGATATGCTTCCCTGTAGCTTGATTAGCATCCTGGCACCTCATCACGTGCATTACCTGTATAGCTGCAGAAAAGACTAATACCAAAAGCATAAACCTAGATAGAAAGCATCATAGCACAGAATATACAAAACTATACAAAACCTAACTCACTTTCGTAGGAATCACGGTTGCATTTAGCGTATGCAACAAGCCTTTTAAACCACTTGGTAGCCTAAGTGGACGAGTAAAGTCTCGTGAGGTTTCTAGAGAACATACCCACAAAGTTCACTTACCAATATACACGGTTTTGTAAAATTTCAAACATATTAATGATTTGCAGGAAGAGATTACGGCGTAACCATCAGAGTTAGTTATGTTGTAATTATGTGGTAAAAATTTTAAAAATTACTAGAATCAGTTACGGCGTAATCATTGCACAAATTATGCCGCAACATAATTCATTACGCCGTAACTATAAGTGTTACGGCGTAACTTGTTGTATTTCAGCAACCAAATTACCACATAAAAACGAGTCGAAGAGACCTTAAATTCCATCCCCTTGCCATGAGGTCCTACAAAACCAAATAAGAAATACAAAACCAACTACATACTAAACTAAGAGGATAAGTCGGGGTGTCTCCCGAGAAGCACTTTTCTTTTTCACGGAGTCTTTAAGTTAGACTCAAGCCTCCAACACAGGCAACTTGGACATCTCCACATATGTCCAACCCACATGTCTCCTCAACCTGTAAAGAATTGCTCAACTTGCACACTAACAAACATGTGCATTAAATGTGTAATAAAACTGTGCAATAGAAGAGGAGCATACAATATTGGCAAATACTTGACTCGGGAATAATACCACATGAATAAAAACATCAAGGTTGGAAGGCTCAATATTAAGACACATGTGGCATTAGAAAAATATTTTAAAGGTTCAAGCAATGCCTAAACTATTTGGTGTCTCAAAACTTGTTACCACAATATGCCATAACAAGCACTACCAAGTCACGCCATAACCAAGCCTGAGACGCATTTTTTATTTCACACATTACGCCGTAACCTGATGAGCTGGTTACGTCGTAACATAACAAGTTACGGCGTAATCAAAAGAGTTACGTCGTAACAACACTTAATCAAACATGCAAGCACACAAAAATAGGAGAAGAACAGAAGGTTCAAGCAAACATAAACACAAACAAACACACATAAATCAATCAAACAATCAAAAACCGTTCTTCGGCAACGGCACAAAAAACTTAATGCGTAATTTCTTTTAAAAGAAACTACGTCAGGTTTTACAATTATAAAACCCTAACTACCTCGACTATTCGGGCAAACATTAAAGAGCGTGTACCCATCCGGTTATATTATTGATTGGTAAGTACATATGTCGACCCAAAGAATGGTTTGTGTCTTTAATTGCCTAATCAAAATTATTTTCTACCTAAGAAAGCATTAAAGAAAGCAGTTTGGAATTTTAGTAGAATTATTACAGGATGCTTGGGTGGTAAGCCTTGCTGTCGAAAAGGGAATTGGTATAGTGACAGACAACTAGGAAGGATAGCCGCATTCAATGATCTTATGTGCAATGTCTAATTACAACCTTAGAAGGGGTCAAAATTTCGTTAAATTTCCCAGTTGTAATGTACCTAACCTTATTGTGTAACTGAGTGAGATGAAACCGTAAGGAGAATTAACATATTCTTAGTTTACAAGTAATAAAGTTTCCCTTTTAATTACGGATAACTTTTACAACCTAACAGGTGGTCTCCTATTAGCTCGCACTCCTAACCAGGGAATTAATGCTAAGGGCTCTAACCTCATGGGTAAAGGGTGAACAACTAAACAAGTGTTTGGTCCTCCTAAAATCAATCAAATGTACCAAAATTTAAGCGGATCACACAAACTCGAACACACCAAAACCTCATATCATCTATTGTAATCAATTGCGTGCACAAGGATTAGGATACCTTTTACTTACTTTTAGTGCTCGCTCAGCCTTATATCAAAACATAACTAGGAGTCCAAGGATCTCAAAGTGCGCTATATAAATTAATAAAGAAAACGATAAAACAACGAGATCATAACATAATTATTAAATAATTAAAAGCCAAGAACAAATAATAAAGCACAAAAAATAACATAACATCAATAAATTAAACCGCATGATCCGCTCAATCAAAATAATAATAGAATTAAATTGACCATAATAAATTGAAGTATTATTACAAATTGTGCCGAGTTAATGCTCTTGATCCCCTAGTCGAACGCCATGAAAACCCCGAAAGGTTTGCCCTACACCTTGCTCGAATACCCTTTTTCTCCTTTTCTTACTTTTCGGCTCAAAACCACTGTACGAGAATGCTAAGAATGAGATTTCATTCTTGTATTTATAATATAATAAAACTTTGATCTATTGACGAGTTTAGTCCCTGGACTTTGGGGTGTAAAATGAAACTTAGTATATCTTTCGCACAATTTTAGTCCTTGTGATTTTACGGCGTAACCTTCTTGACGCGGCTTTCCTTCTTAAGAGATATTTTGGTTACGGCGTAATTAATAATCGCGTTGCGCCGTAACCCTTAGTCAATCATCGAAATCTTTTCCATAATAAACGATTACGGCGTAACTATATATAATGTTACGCCGTAAAGCCTCGTCAGCACCGAATCTTCATATTGATTAAGTGATCTTCCAAATCTTCATAATAAATATGTGATTACGGCGTAACTTCGGTGGGACGTTACGCCGTAACATCTTCTAAGCTTCTAATTCGGCATTATTAATTATTAAAAATATAGTACCCCTACTAAATAATATAGTAGTGGTAGTACATCTACTAAATAAATTAGTATTGGTACTATTGTTAGCTATTTCTCTCCATTTTCCGTTCCAATGCCTCTAATTACATGAATTCGCAAAATAAATGAATTAAGTATCGAATTCATATAAAAATGATATAAAGCAAGGCAATAAACGTGAGAATTTGATATGAAAAAGTATTAAATATTTGATGTTATCAGTGGATTATGGCGTGTGTGACGAGAACTTCATTCTCGTTATGTATTAATGATGAGTTAAATAGGTATTTAAAGGGAGACGCGGGCTTAGACAAGGGGATCCGATGTCTCCTTACTTATTCACTTTGGTTATAGAAGTATTATCCCTTATTCTTAAACGTTGAGTCCGTGAAGCGGATGGTTTTCAATATCATAATAGGTGCTAAATTAAAAGCAAAATATTATTAATGTTTATTTTGCAGATTACTTAATTCTTATTGCTTGAGGGGATGTTGTCTCAGCTAAAGTTATTATGGACGCTTTGGATGAGTTTAAAAATGTCTCGGGTTAGGTGTCGAGTATTCCTAGGTTAGGTGCTGAGTATTCTTAGGAGTATCGCTTTTTTCTTTAATGTGGTAAGTCATATGAAAGCCTCTATTTTACATCTTATGTCATTTGAAGAAGGTACTCTTCCGATTAAGTACCTTCGTGTTCCTCTTATATTCTCGTGACTATTGCATACAGATTGTAAGATTCTTGTGGAGCTTGTTCAAAACAGAATAGGAACTTGGAAGAACAAGTATTTATCGTTTGTTGGTAGACTTCAATTGATTATGTATGTGCTGTTTTCGATGCATCTTTATTGGGCGTTTGTTTTTATTCTTCTTAGTCGAATTATTGATGATCTAGAGCAGCTCATGCGAGGGTTCTTATGGTGTGGTGTTTCTATGAAACGTGGGAAATCTAAGGTTGCATGGGAAGATGTTTGCCTTCCTAAGCGAGAAGATGGCTTAGGCATCAGGCGTCTCGAGAACTTCAATATGGCATTGATGGCGACTTGTGTTTGGAGGATTTTAACTAACAAAGAGTCGTTATAGGGTCGTTCGATTCACTCGTATAAATTAAAAGGGCGTAGTCTTTGGGATGTCTCTTTTCGTGCAAACATAAGTTGGGGATGGCGTAAGATTCTACAAATTCGTAATGTTTTACGACCTCATATTTGGTATAGTATTGGAAATGGTACGAAAGCCTCGGTATGGGATCATATGTGGGCTGATGTGTGCCCCCAGATACATCATATAACGCCTAGGAATTTAATAAATACGGGTTCCAATCGAATTGACAAGCTTGCTTATGTACTTATTGATGGGGTTTGGAAATGGCCAAACGAGGGGGCTATTACACAACATTTATTTTTTCAGATATACCCTCCTTTAGTGAATACTGATCGTGATGACACTTGAGTTTGGAGGACTCGAAATGGACGGTTCCTGCCCTTTACCGTGTCTCGTGTTTGGGATACTATCCGTCCAAGAGGTGAAGAAATTACATGGTTTCATTTAGTAAGGTATCATCACTCGATTCCTAGACATGCATTTATTTTATGGCTCAATATGAAGAGAAAGTTAAAAACGCAGGATTTGATGAGACAATGGGACGTGGGGGATTTTATTTATCTAAGCACACTTGGATGTTCGTTAACCTGATTCCCACACCCATCTTTTTTTCAAATGCACCTTTTCTATGCAGGTGTGGGACTTGATAAAAGTCTTGGCAGGTATGCAAAGTGTGGCTGCAAAACTCGAAGATATTGTTGCTTTGATCATGCCGATTGCTCACAACAACTCTATCAAGAGTATAGTAGCTCGTTTGGTATTAGCTGCATCTGCCTAATTTATTTGGCAAGTGCGCAACAACAGACTTCATGGTAAAGAGATTCGTCGGCTTCATCAGATTCGTAACAATATTGTTGAAGTGTTTCAGATGAAGCTCATGACTATTCGGTTCAAGAAACTCTTGAATGTCACTCGTGTGTTACAAATGTGGAAGATTCCAAATGGTGACATTAATGTTTTGATGTAAAACATATGCATGTTATGTGCCTGGCTTGGCTACTTCGAAGATATCTACTTAGCTATAAAGTTCCATGTTTATGCCCTTTGTTTTTGTTTTGTCCATAGGCTGTTATATTCAAGTTGTGTTCGAATATTTTGGAGGTTTATGTTTGCAATTAGAATATAGTGACTCATTACCACTCTCTCATGTAAACTACATTATATTCATTTATTTTTATTTATCGGGAATTAAAACCCTTTACCAAAAAAAGAAGTTGTACCAAAATTTCATCAAGGAAAAAAAGCTCTATCGAGTCCGTATGTAAACATACACACAAAAAAAGAATTTAGTGGTAGTGTGCAACATATGATAAATCCCCATATCTCTCCCTCTTCTATTTTCGCTATCATAATATTCATCACATCCATCATCTGTATAGTATATACAGTTACCCTTTATCATCCCCCTAGTGTCCTCCGTCCAAAACGACGAACTAAATCCCACAAACAAAGTTTTCCTACCAAAGTCTTTCACTTTTGACCATTTCCCACTTTTTAAATCATAAGCCAAAACTTTAAAACTCTTTGTCTTGCAAGTCTCATGACATTTCCTTTCATTAAACTGTTTAGTAATTACTAACAACTGCTTCCTTCCTCCATCATCTGGTCCAACTATATAATAAGTTGGATCTTTCCTATTAACATTGCATGCTTAGATAATAGTTGTCCACTTGTTATAAGTATAAACTTGTCCATTGTAGAAAGTTATATTAGATTTGGGGAAAGAAGAGTTGTCTAAACTGTCTTCAATGGTTATCCACTTGTCATCTCCAATATGCCAAAACTATGGCTCCGTCGCACAACATTTTAGTATAAGCACCAATTTTGATGGAAACACAAGGGCTACCTTTAAAATGGTGATATTCCAATTGGAAGGATCAACGGACCTCCAACAATAGGTTTTTGCCTTTGGAAGGTTGATGATTGCACTCGATAATGAATTGATGAGTTGTATAGCAAAGTCCCGTCCCACAGTAAGGGTGAGCAGAAAAACCGAATAAACCGAGAACCGAAACCGAACCGAACCGAACCAAAAAGAACCAAACAGAATTAATAACAGAACCGAAGTTGCCAAAACCGAACCGAACCAAACTACAAATTCGGTACTTGGGTTGGATATGGGTTTGGCAGTGCGAACCGAAA
>BQNB010156469.1:0-15265 GCA_026074375.1 Tanacetum coccineum | reverse complement strand
GCTGGTAGTTTGCCAAAAACTACAAAGCCAACTTAGTTGGATTGTTGCTGAAAAGATGTTGCTGTAAAGACAAAGTTGCTGATGAAGATGGATAGTGTTTAAAGATCAGATCAAGATTTGTTAAAGTGTTTAGATACATCCTCCAAGAACTTATGAAGAATAAACTGAAGAAACATGATGTTAAACGAGTTCAACAATCATGTTTAGGGGAGGATTGTTGGGAATTATGTATTCCTAACTTAGTACCGTTAGGTATATACTTAGTACCGCTAGTTATAGTTAGTACTGACCGTACAAAGTGTTAAGTACTGCTTAGATAGTCAGTACCGTTAGTACAAAATAGTTAGTACAGTTTAAGAGATATGTATGAGATATTGTAGGAAAAGATAAGTATTATCTTTTATGCGTTTTGTAAGCCTGTTAGGGTTTATCCTTGGTCTATAAAAGGAACCCTACGACATTAGAGAGAGGTAACACACATTGATAACATACAGATCTCATCTCATACAATCATATCTCATAGTTAGTAATCTGTAATCACTTTAGAAGATTAATAGAAATAAAAGTTTAGTTTTTCATTGTTCTTCTTAATACTATTGTGTAGATTCCGCATATACAATAAGTGTTCATAATCAGTGTTTTCTCTATAGTCAATATACAAGTTGGCTATCACCCTTAGCAGGCCGCAAAGATCTTTACACACTTGCACTGGAAAATATCGTATCCCAAACAATCACTTCTAGTAGTATGTTTTATAAGACTTTGTATATGAAGCTGGCCCTTGAAGAGCATTTTTAGATGAAATATTAACAATGGCACCACCACCACCACCACCATCACAAACACCAACACAACAAACTTCTCACATTGTTTCTACCATCAAACTTCCTATTCTCAAGAAGGGAGAATATGACATATGGGCCATGAAAATGAAACATTATTTAGCCCATACAGACTATCCTAACCTGGGAAAATACAAAATTGGGAATGGTCTTGTATCAATCACCACAGATAGACAAGGTCAAATCAAGGTTCTGCCTCCAAGGACTGCAGAAGAATTCTTAGCCAGAGAAAGAGAAAGAAAAGCAAGGACCACCTTGCTTATGGCTTTACCAGAAGATCATCTTGCTAAATTTCATAAAATGACTAATCAAAAGAGATGTGAAAGTTTATTAAAATCTAGATTTGGTGGAAATGATGAATAAAAGAAGATGCAGAAGTATATTCTAAAGCAACAATTTGAAGGCTTCTCTGTATCAAACTCAAAAGGGCTACATAAAGGCTATGACAGGTTTCAGAGTCTTCTGAGGTACATTTTAGAGATTCATGTGCAGGTGTCTCCACTGAGTAATGCAAGACAGAAATCCGTAGGTCTCAACCTTCAGCCTGGTCACAAAGATTCCTTAATTATAGACCAATGCAGGAGTGACATCTCAGCTTTGATGATCTGTATAATAATCTTAGAGTCTTTGAGAATGATGTTAAAGGCTCTACTGCATCATCCTCTAGCACGCAGAATGTGGCATTTGTTTCTGAGAACACTAGCAGTACTAATGATGTTAGTACCGCTTATGGTGTTTCTAATTCTTCTGGTCATAACTCACAATATGAACAAACTTCATCATACTCCTTACTTGCAAATCAATCCAGTTGCCCTCAATTGGATCATGAGGATTTGGAACAGCTTGATGAGTTTGATTTAGAAGAAATGGACTTGAAATGGCAGGTGGCCATGATTTCAATGAGAATGAAAAAGTTCTACAAAAAGACAGGTAGAAAGCTACAATTTGATGCCAAGGAACCGGTTGGTTTTGATAAAACCAAAGTCGAGTGTTATAATTGTCACAAGACAGGGCATTTTGCTAGAGAGTGCAGAACAAAGGGAAATCAAGATAGTAAGAGGAGAGATGCTTGGAACTCTGGAAATAAGGATGGGAGAAGATCTGGTAAGCAGGAGGACTCTAAAGCTTTGGTGACTATTGATGGAGAAGGTGTTGATTGGACCAGTCACTCAGAAGAAGAAGAAGATTATGCTTTGATGGCTTGCAATAGTTCAGCTCACGGTGGGAACAGAGGTAACTTCTTGTTCAAAAGAATGTAAAGAGTCTTATGCTGAACTTAAAAAACTCTATGATAAACAAAGAGCACAACTTAGTGATGCAAGCATAGAAATACTGTCATATACTCAAGCTTTAAAGAAAGTTGAAGCACAATTAGTTGCTCATCAACAAGGTCAACTTTGGTATGAGGAAAAGATAAGGTTTATGAAAATAGACTTAGATGATAAAACAGATGTCCTAACATACCATAAGAAACTATTGGCAGAAGCTGAAAAAGAAAAAGAGAGAGATTTTAAAAGATAAAGTAGTTACACACTGATGATTATAACCAAATTTTAGTTGGGTGTTCTTTTTTTAAGAGATCTAAGGATGAAACCTAGTGGAATCCTTAAGGACTTAAATAAGACAAATAGAATAACCAACTAAACAAAAAAGTTAAAACTATTAGATGTGATAATGGTACAGAAATTAAGAACAGGGATTTTATTGAATTATGTGGGTCAAAAGGGATCAAGAAGGAATACAGTAATGCCAGAACTCCACAATAAAATAGAGTTGCTAAAAGAAAGAACATGACCCTTATTGAGGCTAGCTAGACTATGCTAGTCCAGATTCATTTTAACCTAACATCTTATTGGCATGAAGCAGTTAGTACAAGCTTGTTATGGTCTTAAATAGGGTGAATTATGACCAAGCCTCAAAATACGACACCATATTAACTTATAATCTGTAAAAATACTAATCAAAGCTACATAAATCACCTTTTGGGTGCCATTTGGACATCTTGTAATACCATTGATCACCTGGGCAAAGTTTGATGGGAAATCAAGAAGGGTTTTTAAGTTGGAATTCTCTACAAAGCAAGGCTTTTGAGGGTATACAATTTAGAAACAAGACGTTTGAAAGAAAACCAGCACATAACCTTTTTAGAAAATAAACCAAATGTGTTATTGGTGGTTTTGTAGGGAAAGGACCAACTTGGCTGTTTTGATCTGATTCTTTAACTGATTCAATGAATTATCAACCTGTGAGATCAGAGAATCAAGCTAACAAACATGCAGGTCCACAAGAAGCTAATCAAAATGCAGGTACAGAAGATATTATTGATGCAGGTGATTTTGAAAAAGAAGCCGAATCTGCTCAGGACTACTTTGTACTGCCAATATGGTCTTCTTATACTTCAACAGTCAAGAACTCAAAACAGTGAAGAATCCTGACCAAGCATTCTGATTTCTAGCAAATAAAAAGGAGGATCAAGTCTTATTTAGAATGAGCTTGAAAGACTTAAAAGGCAAAGAACAAGATGCTAATGATGCAGCTGAAGCTCTCAGGATGGAGTTTGCCTAAGAAACTGAGGATTTGCTCTTCTAAGCAGGAGTTGCTAAAGCTAGCAATACTAACATAGTTAATACTGCTAGCACACCAGTTAGTACTGCCAATCCTTATGGTGGACTATCCTTTACTGATCTAACCAATCCTGATCAAAAATGAAATCCAAAATACCTGCACTTGAGGAAATTTATGCCAATCCCACTGATGGTATAATTATTAATTCATCTTATGATGATGAGGGTGCAGTGGCTGACTTCACAAATTTAGAACCTGTTGTGAATGTCAGTCCTATTCCTACATCAAGGATTAACTCTATCCATCCTTCAACTCTATACTTAGAGATCCACAAACAGCAGTTCACAAAGAAGCAAAGTAACCAAAAGTTCTGAGGCCCATGCTTTTTGTAACAATATTCAAAAGCAATTAGAAAATAATCATATAGGAATTTCCACATTGTTTATTTGCTTGTTTCCTTGGTCTAAAATGAACCCAAGAATAATCTCTAAGCACTTGAAGATAAAAGTTGGGTTGATCTATGCAGGAAGAAACTGCTGCTATTCAAGATATCAGAACGTTTAGGATTCTTATAGATTTCCTTATGGGAAAGAAGCAATTGGAACAAAATGGTTTACAGAAATAAATGGAAGAGGGAGTAGTTGTGTAAGAAACAAGGCAAGGTTAAGATGCTCAGGGACCATAGCAAGAGAAGGGATAGATTATGATATGTTATTTGCTCCTAGTGGCCCGGATTGAAGCATTAGGATCTTTTTAGTCCTTTGCCTCTTACATGGGATTCATAGTCTATCAGATGGATGTGAAAAGTGCCTTCCTGTAATGGAGGAAAATTGATGAGGAGGTCTATGTGTCTCAACCTCCAGGTTTTATAGATCCTAAGTATCCTAAGAAGGTCTACAAAGTAGTGAAAGCTCTCTATGGTTTTACCCAATCACCTATGAGCTGGTATGCTACTTTATCCACGTTCTTGTGAAGAATGGATACAAGAGGAACTATTGACAAAACACTTTTCATCAAGAAGGACAAAAATAATATCATGTTAGTGCAAGTTTATGTGGATGATATTATTTTTGGTTCTACAAAGAAATCTTGGTGTGATGAATTTGAGGCATTAATGAAGAGTAGATTTTAGATGAGTTCTATGGGAGAGCTCACCTTCTTTCTTTGGATTACAAGTCAAACAGAAAGAAGATGGTATCCTTTAACAGTCAAGATAGTATGTAGTAGAAATCCGAAAGAAAGTTTGATTTTGTCAGTGTAAAGACGTGCTAGCACACCATTGAGCCCAAAAGCCTTTTAGTCTAAGATGAGGACGCTAGTGAGTGGATGTCCCGATTCTTTTATAGATCCATGATTGGTTCTTTAATGTACTGACTGCTAGGCCCTGTATATTATGTTTGCAGTTTGTGTTTGTTCTAAGGTTTCAGGTCCACTCAAAAGCCACCCATCTAATGCTGTTAAAAAATCTTATAGTATCTTAAGAGGCAAACCCAAACTGGCCGATGTATCCTAGTAATTTCCTCATTGACCCTGGAAGCCTATTCAGATAGTGATTATGCTGGTGCCAATCTTGACAAGAAATCCACAACAGGAGGTTGTCCAATTCTTGCACGAGACTATATTCTGGCAATACAAAAAGCAACAATTTGGCTACTTCTTACGTCCAAGAGGCAGAATATAATCCTGCCTGCACATTGCTATGGGCAAGTTTTATGGATCAAATCAAAGCTATGACTATGGGTTCAATTTCATGAACACAAAGATCTACATTGATAATGAAAGTACAATATGCATTGTAAAGAATCTAGTATATCACTCCAAAACAAAGCATATTCCAATTAGGCACCACTTCGTAAGGGATGCATATGAGAAGAAACTTATCCAGGTGTTGAAAATACACACTGATGACAATGTAGCTGATCTTCTAACCAAGGCATTTGATGTTAGCAGGTTTCAGTTCTTGGTTGTTACAATTGGGATGATCAATCCATAAGCTGCATTAGTTAAGGGGAGGCAATATGATTTGTTGTATAGTTTGTATGAAGTGTTCAGTGTGCAGAAGAATTTTGACCATAGTGATGATTTTCATGGAGTTATTTGAGTTTTAGAGAGTCATTGGGAAGAGCTATAGATGGTACTGAAGCTATGTTGTTGCCAAAATTGTTCATTCTTTGGTTGGCAATAGTTAATACCGACAGTGCAAAGTTAGTACCGTTGGGCAAAGATAGTACCGCTATAGAGACGTTGAAGAAAATACCGCCAAGGGTATAAAGTGTAAATTGAAAACGTTTCTTTTGAACTATAGGTTTAGCTAAACCTAATACACCCGATTCTCAATTGCACAGTAACACTCACGTAATCTCTTTCAAATACTTTCCTTCATTCAAACCCTAATCTCTCACTCACCGACGATCTCCAATCATGGCTGTTCTTGAATCGTGCCCTAAACATAATATGGCCGCTTATTTAGAGAAGACTGATGGGAATGCAGAGTTTTATGAGATTATCGATTTTTTTGCACGAAGCTCCATTTATAATGCTCTCACTGTAAGTCCTATAGTCTCTACTACATTTGTTGAACAGTTTTGGATGTCTGCTAAATCCAAAATAAATCAACAATGTAAGTTTATAAATACTGCCAAAGAGCTGGCAAAGGCCTGTGTCTAATCTCTGAAGCATCAATAAGAAGTGATCTTCTTTTTTGATGTATGCCGATAGGGATAGATTCTCTACCAAATCATGCTATATTTTGATGCAAGTTCAGCTCATTGTTTATTGAGGGAGGATTTAACTGTTTAACATTTAACAAAGCTTCTGTTTTTCACCCCAAATGGAGATTTCTTGTTTTCATATACTATTCATTTGTATAGTTCAAAAAGCACCTATTGGGATCAAATTCCCACTAACATAGCCACTAGCTGTAATTTGCATATGACGCTCTAATCAGAAATATAAGTTTTCTAAATTAATTTTTGATGGTATGCTTAGACACTTAGATGCAAAGAAAAAGTTTGTTATGTATCCACGTTTTACTTCAATCTTTTTGGATAAACAGCTAATGAATGTACATGTACCTTTAGACCATTTTCCTGTTAATGCTCTGACAAGTAAAGTTTTCTCCTTTATGGTTAAAAAGGGTAAACATTTTTCAGGGAAAATTACACCTCTGTTTTCTAACATGTTGGTTCAACCAACAGAGGATGAGGGTGAACAATCAGAAAGACCATCTAAACCACTACCTACACCCTTTCCTCCTCACCCAAGTGAAGTTCAAGTTGAGCCTCAGTCTGACCCATCACCTAGACCTTCACCTACTACTCATATTCCTGATTCCATTCCAGAGGATTCTGGTGGGAATCAAGGAGGTCAGTCATCCAGTGATAGATCCCTTTCAGGGAATGAGGGTGGCATGACACTCCAAAGTGTGTATGATCTTTGTATCTCTTTATGTACACAGGTTACAAATCAAGCCAAGGAAATTAAACACTTAAAGGCACGTATCAAGAAGCTTAAGAAGAAAGCCAAACCTGTTATCAGACACCACAGAGCTTGGATGAAAGTATATCCTTGGAAGCAAAGATTGGGGGGGCCCCCCAAGGGCAAGAAACTCCTTGAAGAAAAATTAGATGCGAAAAGGATCGTATCCAAACAGGGGAGAAATCTGCCAAAGCTGTACCATCAGTCCATAAAGATCCATTGTTTATGACTGATGATGATAAAATTGACAATATGGAGTCTGAGGATGCTCAAGGAATGGGGAGGACAAGGCATGTGGTGCATGAAGAGAAGGAAAGGAAAGAAAAGGAAGTTAGTACTGAAGATGCACTAGGTACTGACAAGCAAAAAGATAGTACCGACAAAGAAAAAGTTAGTACCGACAGACCAAATGAAGGTACTGAGAGATCAAGAGTTAGTACTAACAAGGAAAAAGATAGTACCGATTAACCAGATGAAGGTACTGTTGATCAAACTGAAGGAAGAAGTGCTACTCTAACAACTCTAACAACACCTACTCCTACAATCTTTAGAGATGATGAAACTATTGCTTAAGTTCTTCTCAACATGAGTCAAGCCAAAGCAGTTTCAAGAGAAAAGGAGAAAGGAGTTGAACTGAAGGATGTTGAGGAGACTGAGAGACCTAGGCCTACTTCAACCAGATCATTATTGACATTAAAGCCTCTTCTAAAGATTGATCCAAAAGTTAAAAGGGAAAAAATAAAAATAAAAGAGGAAGATGAGTCGTGATACAGAATCTGAAGGTATCCCTGCAGCTGAAAGAACTTTAAGCAACTTGCTCATGAGAGGAAGATTGCAAAGAAAGAATGCAAGAGCATTGGGAAACAGAAGAAGAAAGGAAAAAATTAGCTGAAGAAGAATACAAGACTTTGATGACATCAAAGCAAGAATAGAAGCTGATAGACTTCTAGCACTAAGACTTCAAGAAGAAGAGAGAGAGAGAGAGAGAGCAGTTCATTGTGGAAGAGAGAGCAAAATTCCTTCATGATATAAATTGCAAAGCTCAAAGAAGGTTTCTGCAGAACAAAGATCTATGCAAATCAGGAATTAGGACCTCCTACAAAACCAACATAGAAATCAGATGATGACTTATTTGAAACATGTTGAAACCAGAAACACTCAGACCTCAAGAACAAAACTTTGAAGAAATAAAAGCTATATAGAAGAGAAAGTGAAAAGGTTTGATGAAAGTTTCATTGCTGTTGGTTCCACTGAGGATGAAAGAAAGATTAAGCAGGTGAATGAAGGAGCAAAAGATCTTAAACAGAAGAGATTAAAGAAGAAGGTTGCTAAAGAAACTCCAAAGAATGAAGACACAGCAAAGGTACCTGCTAAGGTAGATGTGACAGAGCAGGGTACAAAGAAAAGGAAGGGTGGTCATATGAAGATGCTTGCTAGGAAAAGAAAAAGACCACAACCAGATGTTGATAGTGATGATGAACACAGAAAATGCCTAAAGATTGTTACATTTGAAGGTACATAATATTGGAGAAAAAAATAATGGAGATAAAATCTGTCATTGCTAGGTTGAATAAGGTATCATCACCAGATGGAGACTATCTTATTATTTACAGAGCCAATGGGAACTTTAGGGCATTCAACTATCTCATGGAATTACTTCATATCTTTGATAGGAAAGATTTATTTCACTTTGTCATAACTTAGTATGGACAGTACTCAAAAATTACACTAGAAGGAATTGAGTTGATTCTTTAAGGATATTGAGATAATGAGATGAATCCCAACTAAAAAAATGATAAAAGTGATTTCTGGAGTGATCAACAAGATTGGAAGATTGTCACTTGGAGATTGTATGAAGCTTGTGGAGTTTACACACTAGAACTTGAAGATGGAACAGTCATCCATATGTTAGTTGAAAGAAGGTATCCTCTTTCCAAGGATTTTTATTAACAAAGAGATGCTGATCTTGGATTAGGAAGTTGAAAGAGAAAGTACTGCTACCTTTGATTTGAGTAGAGTTATTAAGCAACAATTGAGAAAATGATGAGTAAATGGAGATGATAATGGGTTTTGAGTGTTGGCTAACCACCACAACAACAATTGGTCATCAGCTCACCATGGCTAATAGGCATAAGACCTGGCTTAGTCAATAATAAAAAAACCAAACGGCTTGTGGTAAAGACTTCTCAAATCCGTTTATGGTTGACAATTTACCAAAAATTGTAGGGTTTTCAACTCACCTTGCTTCATGGTGAAGAGTTGGCTAGTCCAGGATCAAACAGTTCTGGTAAAGACTACTCAAATCTGTTGGCAACAGAAAGTTTGCTAAAAACAATATAGGATTTAATCATGCACCATGTATGCAATGAAGCATTGAACTAGTCCAAAGAAAACGGTATATTGGTAAGACAAATCATGATTCCATTATGGGTTGACAGTTTACCAAAAACTATATGGTAATTAACTCACCATATTTTTTTTCAATAAAGAGTTGACTATCCCAGAGCAAACGGCTACTGGTAAAGGAATATCAAATCCGTTTATGGCTGGTAGTTTGCCAAAAACTACAAAGCCAACTTAGTTGGATTGTTGCTGAAAAGATGTTGTTGTGTTGCTGAAAAGACAAAGTTGCTGATGAAGATGGATAGTGTTTAAAGATCAGATCAAGATTTGTTAAAGTGTTTGGATACATCCTCCAAGAACTTAAGAAGAATAACCTGAAGAAACATGAAGTTAAACGAGTTCAACAATCATGTTTAGGGGAGGATTGTTGGGAATTATACATTCCTAACTTAGTACCGTTAGGTATATACTTAGTACCGCTAGTTATAGTTAGTACTGACAGTACAAAGTGTTAAGTACTGCTCGATATAGTATAGGTACCGTAAGTATAGAATAGTTAGTACCGTTTTAAGAGATATGTATGATATATTGTATAAAATAAAGATATTATATATTACGCGTTTTGTAAGCTGTTAGGGTTTATCCTGGTCAATAAAAGAACCTGCTATGGAATTTAAGAGATATGACATACATTTTTGACATCAACAAAAGATCCTAGTGAATACAGAATATCATAGTTAGCAATCTGTAATACTCAAGAACACATTAACAAAGTTGTTATTCAGTTGTTCATTGTTCTTCTTAGTACCTGTGTTAAGATTCTGCATTAACACATAGTATTCATAGTCATTGTTTCTACATAGTCATTTGTATTTATACATCCAGGCTATCATCCTTTATAGGCTGCAAAGATCCATTCAATTTATCAGGAACCTTCAGTTGTTTTAAAAGTTTTTTGCAAAAAAAAAATATGGGAGTAGAGAGGTCTCAAGGGTGAGCACAAGGCTCGAACCCGAGACCTCCCCTCTCAACCAAAGCTTTAGCATACACACACTCTACCATCGGCACCAGTAGGGCCATCTGGTAGAGTTATGTAAGATTTATTATATAAGGGGGTTTTCCCCCATTTGCTTATAAGCCCTTTTGGGCTTATTATCAGCTTATTTCGATAAGCTGTTGGAACCATTTTAATTTTCTTAGGACTAGAATAGTTAGAGGGGCTTTTCATAAAATTTTTAGATTTTTATAACTTCGTTTAGTATTTTTAATCATTTAATTTCATTAAAACTATTTTTAATTCATAATAAATAAAATAAAAGTAAAAAAAATATAATTCTTTTTTTGAAAATTTTCTTGTATCATTTAGGACCTAGGAAAAATAAATTTGCTTTCGTAGGGTCAAAATTTTAGATTTCGATTTTTAAAGAACGGGATTGAATCCCGTTCACGTTTTCCGTGTTTTTAAGCTTAAATCGCTTTCGTTTTTAGTCTAGTTTTCTTTATTCTTACATTTTAGTCACTTAGGGTTAATTAAAAGTTAAAAAATCATTTTAGGTTTAAATTTTGATAATTTAGTTTTTTTTAGGACGCGTTTTTAATACCCGTTAACGTTTTTAGCCCGTATCTTTAATTGTCTTTCTTGTTTGCTTTCTTTTAGTTAGTTATCTTTTTGCATTTTATTAGTAGAAATAGATTTCAAATCAAATCTTTGATTATTCAAGCATTGTCAGCAAACCGATTCTCGCTTTTTAAATTCACGCCTCGTTGGGACATAACGACCCGAGAATCATACTTCCGGATTTACTATAATTGATAGATTTTTGATTCTTATCCTTATATTATATATTTATATGTATTATATATTTATTTTTATATATATATATATTTTAAAGGGTTAGTCAGAAGCTTGTCAATTGTGAACTGGTTGTTTTGCTATGCTTGTGTTCAAAATGGTTTATTATAAACTCTATGGATTCACTCAACATTGTTGTTGACGTTTTAACATGTTTATCTCAGGTATATGCTTGTGCTTGCTTGGATGGGACGATGCATGGATATCGATGGACCCGGACTTGGTGAACAATTCACATTCGATAAAGATTAAAACTGTTTTCTAATCGAGTCGTGTTTAAATCTTATGGATTTTATCAAACCTAAAGCTTGGGGACATGCGTAACTCTGACATTTTAAATCGAATGTGATACTTTATTTTAAAACGTCTCTTATGAGGTCGTTCATTGTGGCTAGTGTGTATGATCTATGAAGTAGAACCCTAAGGTGATATTCCGTTGCGTTAATGTGAATTTGGGGGTGTTACAAAAATACTGATATACCATCGTCTTCTTCCCCTGATCAATTTGTTATTGAATATAAAATTACTTCTAAATCATAACTCAAGAATATGAACATAAACCCAGTTTTGTTTTGTTAACAAAAAACCAAAATGAAAACCTATGAATAATATCACATGTTCGAGTGTGATTTACGGATCCACGTTCATATCAATGCAATCAGGTATAAAAACTCGTCATACACCCAATTAAACACTCATGTTTCATTATATAATCAGTTCTATAAACCAATGTTGGTGTGCATCATAAACACAGTTTGGGCTTTAAAGCTATAGAACAACCACTTGAATTCCTCCCAAACGGCATAGAAGAAAGAAGTATAAATTATTGAAATTACAGTTTTGGTCCCCGAATAAAGGTTGATTAGATAGTTAATGTTGACTCAATTGTTGGTTGTTAGGTTTAGTCCTTAAATCTAACAAAGTCTCAACCATGGTTCATTATTTAGTAACGGAAGTTAAAATTATTGTTAACCAAAAGGGCATTTCAGTATTCTATTGTTTTCTTATCAGTTGTATCCACCCACACTGTTGGGCGTATCTTGTTTACCAAAAGAGTGATTTTAATAAAATCACCACTAACCACCACCACCCAGTCATCCACACTCAACTAAGACCGATCACCAAGGCAAGTTCTAATGATTAACTATGCTTCAAAACCTAAATAAAATGAAACAAGATAACGACGCTAACAAAGATTAAAGAGTAAATTGCAAAAATTGTCCTTGTGTGTTTGGTCAAATTATACGTTTCGTCTGTATGGTTCGGAAATTACAGACAACGTCCTTGTGGGGAAACTTTGAGTTCATTTTAATCATTGGTTAAACTGAAATGAGTGAAATAACCCTTTGTTCTTTTTTCAGATGGGTATTTCAGAGGGGTATTTCAGTCGTTTCTGTTTGATCAAGGACGAAAATGAACCCAAAGTTTCACCACAAGGACGTTGCCTACAATTTCCAAACCATACGGACAAAAAGTGAAATTTGACCAAAACAGAAGGACGATTTTTTCAATTTACTCAAGATTAAATAAGACATCGAAGATCATATAATTACACCACATTCATACATTAAACAAGATTACATATAAAACATAACTACTAACACACATTAAATTAAACTTAAACAAGTAAACCCAAGACCACAAAAAAAAAACCCTACCACATTACATCTTTACTATCCTATGGTCAAAACCTTGCTATAATTGAACCTCTTCTAACGCAAACGGACATTTGATTCATCTAACATGGTCTTCAAACGATCAAGTTTCTATGTTTCCTGCATGCGAATATCTCTCAAGTCATTAAGTGCCTCAACAATAAGCAAACGAGGCCCAAGAACCTCAATCTCTACAATGTAAGCCTCGCGCTTACTTATTCGCTCTGTCATTTCATTGCACCGATCGTGCAACACCGTCCTTCAATCCTCTTCGCCCAAGACCTCCATATGAAATAACACCTACATCTGATCCCTCAAAAAGGTTGAACCTGGAACATCGGCAAGTTCTTCTAGTAAAACCAAATGCCTAGCCATTAAATCGAATGTTATTGCTAGAATTTTGATGACAAATATGGGAAATCCACTTGACATAGAGTGTATTAAATAAGAGAGTTTGATAGTGGGTAAGCGATTAAGGTTGTCAAATCGTCGATCTTAATGAGGCGGCGATTTATCTCAAAAAAACAAAAAGTTTTTTTGAGGAGGCGAGCTTGTTGTCAGAGTACTATTGTTTTAGGACTATATTTGCTAAACTAAACCACATGGAAATTTTTTGCTACAATACAATCCATCTCATGTTCAGTATAAAACAGATGCTTTATCAGTCAAACACTTGACCTCATTCAATTCACATCTCACTTACACCCTCACATACCCAACTAAGCAAATATACTTCACATCCCGAAAATGGCAAGATGTCTAGAACTTGTTTTCGCTGCTAACTCAACAAGACTGAATGACATGATGTGCGCCAAGTTTGAAAGGGAAATAGTGAAAGATATGCACATGGTAACAGAGATAACAAGAGTCTATCAAAAGCAAAGACAGTCTCATGTCAAGGGGGAGCTCATTGTTGAGGTTCAAAGGTTGCATGGGTCTATTGTTTCCATGGAGAGTACGGTAAAGTTAAACATGCTCCAAGGTCAAGACATTAGGAAAGCAAAGGCTTTGATGCGGATGGTCAAGGAAACACATAATAGGGTTCTTAAAACCATAAATTTCTATGTTAGGTTGAGAGACATGTAAGTGGGTTGTGGTGTGGTTTGGTTTCTTTTGGGTTGTGTTTTGTGATAAATGGAGGGTGAAGATGTGTTGGATGTATGGACCTAGGTTTATGTATTTTTGGTTTACGTTGCATTATCATGTTCAAAGTAGGTTGCATGTTACCCATTTTTTAAATATATATAAAAGTATGGGTTTGTTTTGTGTATGTTAATATTAGGCATATTAATTGAAATACGTATATGTTAGTCAAACGGAAATAACATCATTTTGCATAGAGCCGTACGGTTTGTATTTTTCTCACGTCATAGCATTAAATGGTATGAATGGAATCATGCCTTTTGAGTGTATATGCACCGTTTTATAGCATAGACCACCCCTTATATTTACCCCTTCATAAGGAATATCATGTACATCGTCTTAAAAAACCAATCGATATCCAATATTCAATACAACTCATAATTATGGCATCAAGTGTTGTGTATTTACAAGAGCTAACCCGACAACTAAATCTACGCTATTACCTAATCAGTTGTTGTATCATTTCTAGGAAGAGACTAAAACATATTGCAAAGTGGCAACGAAGCTCTATAGGTCGGCCATTGATTTTATTGAGGGCATGACCAAAAGGGACAAACTGATAACTAAACTTTAATCATTGAGTGATCGATATGTAGTCACTTTTAAAGGTGTTAATTATCTCAAGAAAAATCTGAAGGATGATCTGTTGAAAGTGTTGGAACTGCAGAAGATGAGTGATTAGTTGTCTCGCAAAGTCATCAAGAAGATGGCTTTTGTTGACAGCCTTTGAATTAGTTATCGACTTGATAGGAGTGGCGGTGGGGTTTAATTCTTTTGTGTTTTGGTTTTGTTTGTTGCAACCTTGTTTTAATCTTACTAATGAATGATATGCATGTATGTTTCATGTTAATCTTTATCTTTTATCATGTTGTTCATTAATAATTTCATTTTTTATTTTATTTAAAAACTTTGAAATTCAACAATGATGTGTTTGTCAAAATATAGAAGGATAATATCAACCAACTACTAATAGTATAGGTACTAATTTTCAATGATAACCCCACACCTACACTTTAATTATTGATTCCCACTGTTTTTCATGTTCCCACTAAACCATTAAGATAAGGGACTTAATTTGCAACGTTAAATCCAATGACACATCGTAGTATTTGGGTTCCCAATAAACCCTAAGTTATTTCCCGTACTTTGTTTTCCCACCCGAGAAACCATTTTTAAGGGACTAAATTTACAGCTAAAACTTTACTTGTAAAGTTGGTACAACACATTACCAGTTCAAATCTTTTATATTAGAACACACATTTACCACAACAACAAATATCACACAATTGAAAAAATGGTTAGACAAGCTTGATTGGAGCTAAACTACACCTTAAAATATATATAATATATAATAAAATATAAAATATATATAGTAAGAATAGTCTAGA
>BQNB010156467.1:0-15265 GCA_026074375.1 Tanacetum coccineum | reverse complement strand
TTCACAGGTATTGTCTCTCATAGTATCTTTGGATTCATTCAAAGGACTATAAGTCATGTAAGGCTCATTGAGATCCTGTTTACAAGGACCTACAAAACGAGCCTAATAGTTGCTACAATCGACTTCTAAAGGTAGGGTTCGTCTCCCAAAGGTTACTCACTCAAAACCCTAAAATCGAGTTTGTATATATAGGAAAATGGGCGCAATGGCGTCACGCTATAATCCTGACGCCGTCACTAAAATCCTGACGTCGTCTCTTATACGTTCTGACGTCGTCACATGTAATTGTGACGTTGTCTCCAGCCAATGTATGCATTTTCTTCATAAGTTTTGGTGTAGAGTTGTAATCTTGTTCGTTTCTTCTCTAAATGAGCCCAAGTCACGTGTATTTCCTCCAAAGCCATCTAAGTGCTAAAAACATAAAAAGGAATGATTAAGTGCATAAATTAGGCATATTTGCATGATTTTGGGGGTTAAATGGCCTTGAAAAAGTGTATAAAATAACACCTTATCAATATGACCGTCTTCGTAAAGAAAAAGAAAAATTGCAAAAGGATTTCAAAATCGGGGAAGAAAAAGACATTGACAAATTGATTGCTTTGGAAAACCAAGTAAAGTTTTTAAACGACATTGTTTATAAAACCAATAAATTTGTTCAAACCATTCATATGCTAGCTCCTAATCCGAGTTCGTCGTATAATGGTAGCCCAAGCTTTGTAAATCCTAAGTACCTCAAGAAAGCTTAATCTAAAAAACCATATTTGTATAAGATCCCATATGACAAAGATGATCTTGCAAACATATTCGCTCCGAATCATGAGGAGACACTAATTCTTGAGGAAGAAAGTAGATCAAAATTGGATAAAAAGTTGATTCAAAAGTATGAATACACATATCAAAATAGTATTTACGAAGTTTTTACTCCTCAGACACAGAAATCTCTTGATGAATTATATTTTGCCAATGAAACTTGAAAGAAAATATGGAGAAAATCTTTTGTTAAATACAAGCTAAATATTGTTAAAAACATCAGTATTCTGCCTACTCAAGCTTCCTTAAGCAAGAGTAGACATGAATTTAATGTTGTCCAACATAACATAACAAAATTTAAAACGATTGTTGACTTGGATTGGGAAAAACAAATGGATAACAGATGGCAACAACCAATTACTCATGAGATAACTGTGCTTGTGCAAAATCTTTTAATGCCTCTAGCAGCAAAGACAAAAGCAAATGATAATGAATTTGAAAGAGCTCTTAAACAATAAATGTTTGAAGATTTATAGTATGTTCAATCAGTTGAAAAGGAGGTTGACGAACTTGAATCTGAAAAGGCTGAATTTTCAAATGAATTTGATCTACTCCTCCAAGAATGCCTTTCAAAAGATATCATGTGTGATATTCTTCGTTCTTTTGATAATATTGATGAACAAACAGAAATGCAATGTTTGTATTTAGAGAAATGTGAAGAATGTGAATATCTTAAGAATGAGCTTTCAAAACAAAATGAAAATCTTGAAAACAAATCGTTTAATGGATTATCAAAAAGGTTTTATGAACTAGAGAAACACTGCATCTCTCTAGAATTTTCTTTTCTACAAAGAATCGAAAGTTTTCAAAATGACAGACCATGTTAAAATTAGGATGCTCCTGAATTTCCTAAATTTTTTGAAATAAACGAATTGAAAGCACAGCTTAAAGATAAGAACATTGTAATAAGAGACCTGAAAGTTCAATTACAAGAAAAGACAATCGCAAATGCTGAAATGCGTGAAAGTTGGAACAAGATGAAAGGTAAGGGTGTGGATACTAATTTTGAAAAACCATTAATCTTAGGAAAACCGCCTTTGTAACTAATTAGAAATCAACCAGTTGTAAAACAACCGACTGCGTTTAAATCTAAAAGATCTTCATTTTCAAAAACATGGTTTGCCTCCCAAGTTGGTGTGACAAATAATTTGATAAAACGAATCACTTCACATTCTTGGCCTCAAGTTAGAAAAACTTCCTTTGCTAAGCCTTATCATGTGAATGAACCTGGCCTTTCTAGGAATAGCTCAAAGCGTGTGTCATTTCAGTCACCAAAGAAATCTATAAGCTCAAATGGCATAGTTCATAACTACTACCTAGTGGAAGCTGAGAAAAGGCACAACTTCATAAAGACAAAGCTTTAAATTCAAAACCTAGTGTGATTACTCCTGCTAGATTACCAAACATTGCTAGTGGTAGCAAACCAAAACCTAGGAACTACAATCAACAAACTAGGAATTGGCCACCATCCATGAGTAGTCAGGTAACAAACAAAGCTATTCACATAGCAGAGAAACCTAGGAATCAAAAGGCTTTCTTGAAGTTAAAAGCCTTGGCATGTCCTACTTGCAAAAAGTGCATTTACACTGCAAATCACGATGCGTGCATTCTGAAATACCGCTATGAGGTAAATTCTCGTGCCTCTGCACAGAAAAAGGATGCACATTTCCATAAGACACCAAAAAGATACATGCCCGTAGAAAAGAAAAGCAATTCTAAGAATCATGGCAGACCGATCCGCAAAGGACAAAGGTTTTCTCCAAATAAGACTTTCGTCGTGTATGTGAAAACAATGCCTCCTAGATCTGGTCTTACATGGAAACCAACGGGTAGAATCTTTACTTATGTTGCTCTTAGGTGGATTCCAACTAGGAAGACTGTTGACACTTACATCAACACGAATGATAGTGTGTTACCATTAGGAAATGAAACATGTACTTGTGACACTATTATTTGTGCATACTATTCTTCTTTAAGTATGTTAATACAAATAAACCGATAAAAACATTTAGTTTATGATCTTTTCATGTTTTGTTGATAACAATTAGTAAAATCTATATGAAAGTAAACGACTTAAACTAACACATAATTATTACTTTTCCATTTTTAGCATTACTTTGAATTACAAGTAAATTATGCAAACCATTATTTACATCATGGATAACATCATCATTTGCAGCATATCTTAGGGCAATCTTACAAGATTACACATGATCTCTCAAGATTTTGAAAATTAAAATTTGGATTTTGTTATTGTGCGTCGGTTCTGTTGTAGTATACTGGCCGGTTCTGTTCTGCAACAGAACCGGCCTACAGTACAGGTTTTTGGCTATAAATACCAAGCCATTTCTTATGTTTTACTCACATCTTTCCAACTTGAAATCCTCTAATCTACTGATCATTCTCTCTATTCTTGCATAGTTTCATTTAGTATTTTGTAGGTAATTCTCTTCAAAGAAGAAATTGTCAAACACCCATTTGAGACGATAAAGCTCCAAGAATCTTGTTTCGCATCTCCATAGCATCTTTATATTGCTGAATCTTGTACATCATTTAGTAGTTGTAGTTGTATTCATCATCATTGTAAATCAAGTGTAGTGTTGTTGGGTTGATTCTACCGTGTAAAGAATCCGGTATTTAGCTTTGTACCGTTAAAAGGTGTAAGCAATGTTGTGCTGCTTCTCCGCCAGTTGAAAGTAGTTTGGTGACTAGTGTTTACTAACTCTCTAGTAGGTGACTCGGGGAGTGGAGTAGGGCAAGGAAGGTGTCCTTGTAGCCAAACCACTATAAATGCTTGCGTCTTGGTTCTTTCTTTCTAACTCTTTACTTTCTTGCATTACGTTTACTTTCAAGCCAAACATCAATATTGTGCAAACTTCACATAAGATCACAACAAATTTTTGAAAAGTAATTCTTAAAACAAGAAAACTATTCAACCCCCCCCCCTTGTTTTCCACAATTGGCATCAAGAGCTAGGATACCAAAAAGTTTTTAAAATATATATTGTATTTTAAATCTTTAAACGACAATGAGAATCAGAAAACTACAAAGAAGGTTAATCTATGCAACGTCCATCTCTCTTTGAGGCTAATTGTTTTATTTATTGGAAAAATCGTTTTGAAACTTATGTGAAGTCTAAAGATATTAATCTTTGGCATATTATAGTTCATGGTGACTAAAAACCTACCATTCAAAAAGATGGTAAGGTTAAAATCATTCCTTATGAAATATATGAAGAAAATCATAAGAAAATAATTTCCAAAAATGATGAAGCAAAAATGGTTTTATACAATGCTTTACCAAAAAAAAGAATCTGAAAGAATTTTCATGTGTAATACGACTAAAGATGTTTGGAACTCATTGATTATTACTCATCAAGGAAATAAACAAGTTAAAGATAACAAAATAGACTTGTTTGTTCAAAAATAGGAAGAATTTTTTGTTTTTGATGATGAGACCATTGATTGTGCTTTTGCTAGATTTAATACCATCATTACATCACTAAAAGCACTTGATGAATCTTTTTAAAGTCGTAATCATGTTAGGAAATTCTTAAGGGCTCTTCCCACCAAGTGGCGTCCAAAGGTGACTGCAATAGAAGAATCCAAAGACCTATCAACATTACCTCTAGACGAGCTCATCGGCAACCTAAATTTTTATGAGGTAGTACTTGAAAAGGACTCAGAGATCTCTAAGAACAAGAAAGAAAAGTATAAATCACTTGCTCTCAAAGCAAGAAAAGTCCTAAGTGAAGAAGAGGCATCCTCTTCGGATAGTAAAGATGAAGAATATGTCATGGCCGTAAGAGATTTCAAAAATTTCTTTAGAAGAAGAGGCAAGTTTGTTCGTCAACCTCATGACGACAAAAAGAACTTCCGAAAAGTAAAGGAAGACAAAAAGGAGAAAGAAGACCGAAGGTGTTTCAAATGCGGTGATCCAAATCACTTCATAAGTGATTATCCCAAACACTCCTTCAATTATCAAAAGGCATTCATTGTCGGGTGGAGCGGTAGTGAAGAAGACACCAAGAAGGAGGAAGTTTGTCTCATGGCACACGACACTAATGAGGTATTATCCGACACTCCTTACTATAGTAGTTCATCTCTAGATAATGAATCATGGCAAAATGATTATGATAAACTATGCAAAATTAGTCTTATGATTATCAACAAAAACAAATACCTAAAGACAAAAAATGAAGTACTAAAAAAGGATGTTTGTAAACTTAAAACAAAAGTAGAACGACTAGAAAGAAACAAAGAAATTAGCCTGTAATTTAAATCATGTATCAACCTTGAATCTTAAAGTTAGCTCACTAACCTTAAAACTAGCTAGTTTTAAAAGTAGTAGTACGTCTTTGCAAGAAATGCTTGAATTACAAAAACCGCCAAAATATAAACATGGGATAGGATACACAGAATATATAGCATCCACTAGCAACACTAAAATCAAAAAGACAGGTCCTCAACACGAAGAAAAGCATATTGTAGAACCGGCGTCGTCGGTTCCCTTTGCAGGAGAACCGGCTAGTTCAGACGAACCAAATCGGCCCTCTGCAGAAAATACAGGAAATGCAAAAAATCTAGGAACCAACAATTTAAAGAAAATGACTTAATAACTAGAAAATTTGTTTTAAACATTTCTAAGAATGTCAAACAACCACCAATCTTAAAACTCGGCCAAGGGCTTAGAAAACGTAAAATCCAAACATACCCTAAAACGCTCCATAGGAAATCCAACACACTATATCCAAAAAGCAACTATCATCAAGTTGGTCGGAACAATGGAACACAACAAGAATATCAGTTCCAACCTACTATGTTTAACCAATGGGGTCCTTGTCCTCCATATCCATATATGAACCAACCAAATGGTATGTATAACGCTAATGGACCCATTAGATAATGGGGACCAAATGCTTGAGTTGTTTCATAATTTTAGGTTCGACTAAAAGTCAAGCTAGAACTAGATGAATGGATCAAGGATAGTAGCTGTTCAAGGCATATGACGGGAAACAAATGTAACAACCTGAGTTTTAGGCCAACATTTATCCTGAGCCATGATTCATTTTCTATGTTGAGATGGAATAATCATTTTTTGTTTTGGGCAATTTGATAAAAATCATTATTTTTAGCTATTTCACAAGCCGTGTTTCAAATTTCTATTCGTTTGAGCGTTTGAGAAAATTTGAAGATTTTTCTATATTTTTTCTCCGAGAGCGTGAATATTTTATTTTTGGGGTTATATGGCTTTTCTCGTGTTTTTGTAAAAACCATGTCTAAAGTCGTGATTTACGTGAGTTAACATTTTATTAAATCTTTTAAACTAAGTAAGGTTGACGGAATAAAAAAATTAAATATTAAACTTGAGCCAATTTGGCCGATTATAAACCCAAAACAAACACTTTTGTGTTAGTTTTGCAAGAATTTGGAAGGACAAGGACTAAAAGTGACAATAGCCTAATGTGTACCTCCTATATATATATATACCATTACACACACACTAATAATATTTTTATCAAAAATTTCATCTTGTTTCTCCCTTGTCCTCCCCTATTCGGACGCACCACCACACCCATCAAACCCCGCCATCGGGCCACATGCAACATGATCCGTTTAGAAAATATTAATCCTCACATCAAGACAAACGTTTCCCACTAAGAAATTACGAATTACAATAAGTATTTTAGTAGTTGAAATTTGGTTCGAGTTCTTGTCGAAATGGGTTAAAAATGGTGTTTATTGATGATAAATTAGTATTCTTGCAAGTGGGTTTCGAATAAAAAAGTTTAGTTTGGTGTTTGGGGTTTGCGTTCGAGTTCGAACCAAAAAGAGGGGAAGCCAAAACAATTTTTGTCTGGATTGTAACTAATTACTGTTATTGTAATTATTTATCATGTAGAATTGATTTTGATTCGTGCATGTGATGAAATATGAGGGATCTTGCGTTAGACTAGATTAGAAAAAACATTGGATGATTTGAAATATTAAGATGTTGCTTATAAGCTATTCTTGATTTGTTGTGAAGTGATTTTTGGGTCAAAAATGGTTTTGGCGTGATTTATGGTGAGCGAGTTTCGAGCAGAAACTTTAGCACGGAAAACGAGATCCGATAAATTATAACATCTAATTTTGGTTTAGAAAATATGATAAAGGGTATTTTTACAAAAGTTTCGGTAGGTGGATCGTTCCGTAACTCCTAATAACGAAGATTTTAGAGCCGATCGAAGTTTGGAAATTTAACAAAAATGCAATCAACTATTTTCTTTTTATACAAGCTGTGCAGAAAATAAAACGAGCGTTTTAAGCACTTTCGAGACCGTTTTAGCCTTCCGGCAAAGCACGAGAGTTGTCCAGAATGCCGTTTCACTTTTGACATGTAAATTTCAGAATTTAACAATTTGAAACGAAGAAGTTAGACCAAGCCGAGGGTTAGAAAATAAAGTATATATTAAAAACTGCGCAAAAACTTCGGGTCTCGGGTAAAACTAAAAAGTTGTCCGAAGTGTCGTTTTACATTAAATTGCTTTAGAGTCGGAGTCGTAAAAATATGATTTAGCGAGTCATTTTGGACGGGTCAGATTTAAAGAAAATATATATGATAAAAGTCAAATAAAGTCAAATGTAGACTTAACGCCCCGTTTAAGTTGTCGAAAGATGATATGAGTTAGTCAAAATAGTAACAACTATTACTTTATTGATAATGGTATTTTTAGAACAACGATTGCATTTAAAGATGGCGTTTCTAAAAATAGAAACTTCTATAATTAAGTACATATGTACATATAAGTATATAAGGAAACTGTCGTCGAGGATGTCATATGAAGACAAGACTCTAATAGATGGATACAAATGGAAAAATAAAATATTCTATGGAATAACATGACCAAATGGTCGGACTTACTAAAAGTGGTAACTTTCCGAAAATATTAACTTCCTAAAAATAAAAAGTTTTCGAAAATAGAAAGTTTTCATTAAACTGATACAACATATATTTGAAAGAAAGATAGTATCTAAAGTATACTAAGAGTTAAGATTTAGGACGCGCAAGTGAATTTCTCATCGCATGTGTAATTTATACGATTTTTATCATTGCGATGTAAGCATCGTTCGATCGTACTTTATTATGTAGTAACCGAGCGACATAATTATAGGTCGCGGTCGAGTTCATTGACGAGACGCTTCATGATTGATATTTTATTGATCGTGGTCTTCGATCAAGGTGAGTTTATAGCCTCGCTTTCGAACTGTTTTAAATGTTTTATAACCCGCGAGGGGGATACATGCTTGTTTTAAAAAATGGAACGCAAGTGTTTTTTTATGATAATATAATTTCATTGACATGAGTATATGCATTTTGCTGTGTGACCGTTAATCACTAAGAAGGTGAACGTTGAATGCATTAAATAGATCTATTGGGTTTGACAACCCTGTCTAGGGTCTGAATCCGATGGTGAACACCCTGTAACGGACATTTTTTATTGAGACTAGGAGTGGTGGCATACTTCTCGGTCAGTATTTTATCCTAAATGATAAATGTGTTAAGGTTCGGCACACGGGCTCATGAAAGTTGGAAATGTGGTGTGGCTTGCCTAGCTAGCAAGTCATACATGATTTTGTGGAACCAATATGCGTTCTAGTTGTTACTTGAAAACTCTATGAATTCACTTAACGTTTTGTTGACGCTTTTTAAGCATGTATCTCAAGTTTAGGTGCTTGTGATGGCTTGGATGGGACGAAACGCAAATATCAAGGATTGGAACTCGGTGAAATTTTATACATTCGATAAAGGAAATTTTAAGAAAATGAGTCATGATGTGACTCACTAGAAATATATTTTCTAAACTGGTTTGTGACCTTGTAACTCTGATCTTTTTAAATAAATCGAATGTGATTTTGTTTATAAACGTCTCTTTTGAAGTCGTTTATCGTGACTCATGTGCATGTATTATGAAGTAGCTCCCTAAAGTGGTTAATCCGATGCGTTGTAAATTTAGGGGTGTTACAGAATGGTACCAGAGCACTGGTTATAGCAAACTAGGTCGTTTTCAAAAACCTGGACTATAACCGTTTTCGAAAAAAAATTACGAGTCATTCACCGTTGTTCGATATCTGCGTGCGCGTTGTTCCCGATCCTTAGATGCCTTGTGTGATGCTTTTAATTGCCTTCTATGTGCGTAACAAGGTGGGTAGCACTTGGTATGAACAATATGTAAAACTCTATGAATTCACTCAACGTTTTGTTGACGTTTTTAAGCATGCATCTCAGGGTTAGGTGCTTGTGATAGCTTGGATGGGACGGAACGCGAATATCAAGGATTGGAACTCAGTGAAATTCTGTACATTCGATAAAGGAAATTTTTAAAAATGAGTCGTGATGTGACTCACTAGAAATATATTTTCTAAATTGGTTTGGGACCTTGTAACTCTGATCTTTTTAAATAAATCGAATGTTGTCGTCAAGCTGTTATAGGTGGTGTTAATCTTAGAAGTTGGAGCCTAAATAATGATCTCGGAACATAGCCTCTATTATGGTCCTAATTTGGAAGCGCGAGCACAGTCTGATCTAAGTTTGCTTGAATTTTCTTTCATTTATATGGTAAGTCCATAAGAGTGGCATGTCATTCTTATGTTAGTTATTGCACAATTGTGTGCATGTTTGTTGCCCATATAATAGGCTGAGATGTTAGGACTTCACCTACATCCGTTGTACTTCAATGCTTTTTTGGTGTAATATATTTTACCAGGGTATAGATTCCCTTTTACCCAAAAAAAGAATGTGATTTTGGTTATAAACTTCGCTTTTAAAGTCCTTTACTGGTGACTCGTGTGCATGTTTAATGAAAGTGCTCCCAAGTGGTTTATTCCAGCTGCGTTGTAAATTTGGGTTTTGTTACAGAGTGGTAACAGAGCATGATTTGTAGCGAACTAGGGTCATTTTCAAAACCCTGTCAACAACTGATTTTGGGAAAAATTTCACGAGTCTTTCACCGTTGCCTGATATCCGCGCGCGCGTTGTTATCGATCCTTAGATGCTTTGCGTGATGCTTTTAATTACATTCTATGTGCGTAACAAGGTGGGTAGCACTTGGTATGAATAATATAGTTGTATGAATATATATATATATATATAGGGGTATTTGTTAATATATATATATATAATATATAATATATATATATATATATAGATATAGGGTATAATATATATATATATATATATACGGCATTCGTTTCATGATGGTGTGTATGTATTTATGTATTTTGATATTTGCTACTTGCGGAGAGTTTAATTTTGATGAGTATTGATGCTACTTGATGGATGCATCTTTGTTATATGATGATTATAATTTCATGTATGTATAAGTGATATATGCGACCGTCGTTGATAAGCATTATGGACGCGACACTATCCCCTGATTGTGTGTTCGATTTTCCCATGCTATGTGTCATTTAAGAACGTTTATTTCTGGAACTTTCAAATAAAGTTACCGTGTTGTGTTTCGATTCCCTTGCATAGACCTCTACCTAGTTAGTCTTAAAGGTTGAATTCTGGAAACCCATAAGCTTTATGTTTAAAAGTGTGCCAAATAATTAGGCACGGCTTTATATTGGGGTTTGGAGGAGATTAAAATGATGCTTGGTTGGATTTGAATTAGGTTTAAAAGACTCTTTCAAACCAATAGGTTGTTTCTTGCTTTCTGAAATGGTTTTGACTCGTAGGATTCTGTAAACTGTCCTGGGTTTTAGACCTATGTATGTGGTAAGATGTTCTTGATTGCTTATGCACGTTCGCGTTGTATGATAGTAGTAAATTCAGTCACTGAGATGTGCGGGTTTTGGTACTAGGTATGCGTGGGGACGAGATGCAGTTATAAATACGGTGGCCAACATAATTATAAATGTATCGCGACTCACGTGTACTTACGTCATCCTGCTCGCTCAAATTAGTGTTGACACCATGGGATCGTATATGAGTATTGTTATGGTATATATCTAGTGTCATTTGTGTTTTAGTTGGGTTTGGTGAAAATTCCCAAGTATTGGGTAATTACAAGCCGGGTTTGAGATTTTTACCTTTGGTTTTGCTCCGAGAGCATGATTATTTAATTTTCGTATTTTATGTCCTTTATATATATTAGCCAGCCCTCGTACCTAACGTTGCCTATGTTCTCCCTCGTATAAATAATGCAGCCAAAGTGCTGGCCGGCTTACTGCCGCATCGCAAGGAGGGGAACAGGTAGACGAGTTGGTAGATAAGGTAGAGGAATGAGAAAGCCTAAGAGAGGAAATATTGATCAAGTCGATGCTTTTGTATTAACTATTCAAAAGGAAATTATGGTACCTGTAGAGGACTCATAGGTCTGTTACCTTCAATTGGGCTCACATCAATGGTATCCATAGATTTCAAGTTTCGATTGTATCCGTAAGCTACAAAAAAATTTGGCAATTTCTTAGAGACTGCTTTTGATTAGCAGTCCGTTGAGAGTGTTTTAAAATATTTTTGGTATATGAAGACCTAGGAAAATTTGACTAGGAGATAGAGAAACATCCTAGGTACATGTAGGAATTCGGATGGAGTTGTATTGACACTCGACAAATGAGTTATCGTCGAAACGGCAAAACTAGTCAAAAAATTGAGACAATAATTTGAATGAGTAATAAGTCCAAGAATTTATATGGCAACCCCTGGATATGTAAAACTGGAAGTTCTAAGTATTGAACAAACTTAGACTTGAGCGGTTATTCCAAGCTTTGCGGACTCACGATTTAAGAGATACGTTGAAAATGATGAGGAGGTAAAATCCATAAAATAATCAAGAAGCTAAAGGTCTATTAGTTTGAGGTCATTGTTACCTCAAGTTTTCTATCTTATCACTGGTTTTGTGATTGCGCATTCTTTAGTCATGGTCTTGATTTAGAGCCCCATGAGAGCTATGTATGTGATGTTCTGGTAACATGGGTGGTTTGGGCTAGGTTGCCATAGTTACCTTAGATTTCATCTTGTTTTGATAGGATCCGGATTTTTGGGAAAATGTAGCGGTTCCCGCTAGCACTCTTTTGCACGTGTATCTTCTTTGTTTACCCTTATCCTTGTTTGGGTATTCCTTATACTTGCTATGATCCTTAACTTTAAATCAACATGATGACATTTTACAAATTAATGATTTTAACCCATGAATCATTTTGAACGTTTTTAAAAAAAATTATTTATGAATGCCATTATACAAAGCATGCCGATTTTGAACCATCTAAAATTTTTTTATGCAACTCTAACTAAAACGATATTTTTATAGATGATGAAAATTTTCAAATTGTGTAGTGACTTAGAAGGTCACTTGGACCTGACCTTGTGGAATAGATTTTGACGGAACTAGCCGTTGTAAGTAAGCTTAGGAGGGACTATGGAGTTTAGGTCGCCTAAGAAGTGGACCGGTTGCTTGTTATATCGAGACTTAGTATGAAGTCGGATTGAATATCCGCATGCTGTGTAACGATAAATTTTCGAGAACTAGCATTGGCATGGAATGTCACTTCGAATGGATATATATATATATATATATATATATATATATATATATAGTAATATATATATTACCCGGTAGTATATGTGATTAATGAATCGTCAATTGGCTAGGATGGTAAGATACCGAGAACCTGATACCGGGGACACACTGGAGGAAAATTTCCTTGGGATCATAGGACTGCCAAATTAAATGAAAGTAGAATTTTGATAACCCCAATATTGGATGTGTGAAGTGAAAAAGACTTCTTTCCCTGAAATGGAAAGTAGTGGTAATGTTGTTTAACGAATGTATCTTGATCACCGAAGACAGGTATAGAGAGCTACGCGACACCTGACTTAAAGTTGGGTGTAGTATCTCTTACTCCTTGATGAAGGAACTCGAAATGCGTGTAAAGGGGCGAATAATTGAAACTCTAGTAAAAATTCAATGGCGACATCCGTCACCATTCTGGAGAAGCAATCGAAATAGCCAACACCTAGAGTCAAAAGAGATGAAAATTTGAGCTGGGATAAATTGTTTAAGGAATGTGCGTGGTCACCTCGACTTAATTAGTGGTAATTTTGTTTGATGTATGTGCTTTGATCATCGAGGATAAGTATGGAACGCTACGCGACGCCTGACTTAAAGTTGGGTATAATGTTCCTTACTCCTTGAACGTAATGCCTCTGTTGCGCGAAGTTGAGCAAGAAGATCGAGAACCCTAATGGAACCCAATGGCGGCATCCGTTACCATTTCCGAATGGGAATCAATCGAAATAGCTTAAGCCTCGGATCGAAGGGAATGAAGTCGAGAATTTAGAAGAAATTGTCTAGTGAATGTGCGTTGTGGTCTAGACGTATCTAGTCTATATGTCCGATGACCAATAGGATATATATTGGAATTGAACCAATCGTGATAATCGTCCAATAAGAGATAATTGAAATCACCGTCTTTGAGAGCACGATTATCGAATCCTTGATGATCGAGTAAATTCTATTGATCTTTTATGTTTTCTTGCGGGATTATCACCGCCGAATTATGCGCAAAAATGTGCTCTACGTTTTTAGGTGCTTTTGGTTAATAGTAAGCGCTTAGATCGCTTTAGTGTTGCCAATAATGTGGCATTAAGTTTTGGATGAATGGGTATGCCTACCTATGGTTTAATTGTTAAGGCTTAATTATGATCGAGCATGGTGTGTGATAGTGGTGTATTAGATGCTAAGGCATATGTGTAAGCGAGCCTGATTGATGCTAGTGTTATCCTAGGCCGATATGTGAAATTTTATGCGTATATGTGTATAGTACTATGGTATGTTCTTAAGTAGTCGTCTACTTTGACATATGGAGAGCGATGTGGTGATTTTCAGAATATTTATTTTCTACGGCTTTATGTGTGTTCTCTCTTGATAAGAGCGATTAAGAATGATATGTGTTAGTTTTCTTTTTGCTAAGGCTTCCTAGTAAGCGAGCATGATGTGTAATAATTATCGCCAAGGCTTAAATATAAGTGGACTTGATGTAATGCCTAAGTAAAGCTAGGCCAAAATGCAAAGTCGCTATAAAGTGGCAAATATGTGATTATGTATAAATAGTGCTATAGTGCGTTCGATGGAGTTATGTATACTCCGGATTATTTTCGCAACCGGTGGTGCATTCATTAATGAGACTGGGTTGGCGACGTACATTTTGTTTTGTTGGTATGACCACCAATCGAGTTTGGGTTGATCTCCCGTTTTGAAATATTTTTGAGAGTGGCGTGGTGATTTTTCTCAGATGTTTTCATGGCTTATTTATGTTCCCTTTTGATGAGGACGATTCGACGTATATGATTGATTTTCGTTGGTAGATTTACCATTTGTTTTTGTGTTAACTTGTCGCCTCGTATTTATCAAGTGTAACGCCGCGTATACGTCGCGTGGGAACACATGAGTCCGTTCGAGGATCAAAGCCTATATCTTCATGTGTGAGTTTAGGACGAATTAGTGGAATTGAGCACCGGGACTGCGCTCCCTTAAGGTGGGTAGAATATAACAACCCGAGTTTTAGGTCGACGTTTATCCCGAGCCATGATTCACTTTCTACGTTGAGATGGAATAATCGTTTTTCGTTTTGGGCAATTTGATAAAAATTATTATTTTTCGCTATTTCGCAAGCCGTGTTTTAAATTTCTATTCGTTTGAGCGTTTGAGAAAATTTAAAAAAATTTCTATATTTTTTCTCCGAGAGCGTGAATATTTTATTTTTGGTGTTATATGGCTTTTCTCGTGTTTTTGTAAAAACCATGTCTAAAGTCGTGATTTACATGAGTTAACATTTTATTAAATGTGTAGGATCCCGATAACACTTCACTTCATACAATCGATCACGAAATCAGACTAGAAATGAGAAAGAGTGAGTTGTTCTGGAGAGAGAAACTAGAGAGAGAATTGAGAGAAAAGAGAAAAGATATTATTTAGATATTTTGAACAACTTGCTTTTTCTAAATAAGAAAAAGCTTATATACCCCGTCACGTTAAAGGTACGCGCGGGATATTTAACTAGGACCCGGGCTCGGGTTTTGCTTAGGATTAAACCCGAAACATATACAATATTAGATTAACTATCGAGCCCGATTCCCGATATTATCCTATTACAACATTAACTAATTAAAGACCGAAGCTCCGTCGTAGAGTGACCAAACTTTCTTGTTCGACTCAATAAATTAAGGCTAACAATCTCCCCCGAAGTGAGGTCTTGAATACAGGAACCAGCTTCCTTTATTGACTCAATAAAATTGAGGCTAACAATCTCCCTCGAAGTGAGTTCTTAAACACAAGAACGAGCTTCCTTTATTGACTTAATAAAATTGAGGCTAACAATCTCCCCCGAAGTGTTTAGAGATATGAAAGATTGAGTTGTTTAGAGAGAGAAAGATGAGAGAGAAATGAGAGAGAAAGTGAAAAGATATTTTT